>BPLR01014758.1:0-111283 GCA_021605095.1 Caerostris extrusa | reverse complement strand
TCTTAATGATATCAAATAGTTTTTAAGTTGCTTTTGACTTCAGAAGCAGTTTTTGCGAACATAACATCTTAACTTGAGAAATCTAACTTTTTTTAAGCTATCGACTTAGACAATGAGTTTGTACTCAGCTTTTCTGAGATTTCCAGTTCAAAAAATCGAGAGATTAAATTGCATAATCTGTAAAGTGATCCTTAAATATGTTTTTTATGAAAAGAAGAAATAATGATGGCAATAATACAAAAAATTAAATTTGCTCCAAAATAACAACAATAAAAAAATAAAGTTCATGTAGTTAAAATAAAAGATAAAGTATGGGAAAAACAACAACAAGAAAAATGAAAGAAAAGTTAAAAATGCTTCAACTTTGGATAATTACATGTCAAAAGCATTTATTCCCCTATTTAAACATCGATTTTCTTTACAATTTTTCGTGAAAAAGAAGCCGTTATTTCATAAGCTACTCTTCTCTGTCTCTGTGTTTTTATTTTATTTTCATTTTTTCTATCTTTTTAGAATAATCATAATCTGATGTTCGACAAAAGCGAAAGAGCGTTGGAAAAAATGGTGACAACAATGCAAAAGAAAATCGATGATCGCTAAAGAAGAAGAAAAACTAAAAAGAAAGAAAAAGAAAAACTAATAGAAAAGGAAGAAACATCAGTTAGGCACAAGAATGCCATGCAAATGCGAAAATGAAAGAATAAACATAGTAGTAAAAACTCGCAGACGTTATTCATCACATTGCTTTTTGAAAAGCACTAACAATGCCATTTCGACGACTATTTAACAGACTGTCTTGGCAGCGGTAACGAAAAAGAAAAATTATTCCATCTGGAAAACTATTATTCTTTCTTTTATACATTTATTTATTTATTTGCTGTCGGTCTACGATAAAATGAATAGAAATTCTTCCTCGAATAAATGTGTCGTTTTAATTGAGAAGCGGTCGGTGAAAAATAACATAACTTGCAAGAAAACCAATTTTATTTCTAACAGGAAGTACATGATAAGAAATTCACATTTTATTTCAATAAATTTCAATATTTTTTAATATTCTATTATAATAATAACAGACAAACATAATCGAAGAGGCTATAAAACATGTAATTAGTTACTGGAAGCATAATGTCCAGCTCCGAAGTCCAGTGAAAAGTATATAAACAAAACGGTCTGCCATCGAATTTCCTTGTTATTATTAAATGGAAACTACAATCTTCATGTCACGAAAAGTACATTTGAATAAACATTATCTTTTCTAGTCTTTGGACAATAAAAGAGTGTTAAAACCTTCCAATGATAGTATCTAAATAATATGAAAGTACAAAAAGTGGTATTTATACAAAAAGTTATTCAACTTTAAGAAATTTGTTTATTTTTTTACATTTATAAACGACTTACACGACAACACTATTCTGAGAAAACTAATAACAAAAGAAATTTAAACTCATCGTATTAATAATAATTATTATTTTAAAAAGAAAGTTAATCAATAAAATCGAAATCTAGTCATAATTTCGACTCATATTAGAAAGGAAAAAAAATAAATAAAAACCTCTTAATGATATCAAATAATTTTAAATTTATTGACTAAGTTTGAATTTTTGTTTAAGTTAATTTTGTTAATTTATATGTGAATGAATGAAAAAAAGTTGTAGATTAATCATTTTTCTAATTTAATTTATTCATTTTTATATTTATCAACGACTTCGCTACTTAGTAATTACACAGATAAAAAACTCTTATCAAAGAAGAATTTTAAAAACTCATCTTTTATTTTACAATACGAACATAGTCATCAGCTTATTAATAATAATTATTAATTTAAAACAAAGTTAATCAATAAAATCGAAACGTCGTCATAAATTTCGAGTCACATTAGAAAAGAAAAATAAATAAATAGATAAATAAAAACCTCTTAATGATATCAAATAGTTTTAAGTTGCTTTGACTTCAGAAGCAGTTTTTTGCGAACATAACATCTTAACTTGAGAAATCTAACTTTTTTTTAAGCTATCGACTTAGACAATGAGTTTGTACTCAGCTTTTCTGAGATTTCCAGTTCAAAAATCGAGAGATTAAATTGCATAATCTTTTGTAAAGTGATCCTTAAATATGTTTTTATGAAAGAAGAAATAATGATGGCAATAATAAAAAAAATTAAATTTGCTCCAAAATAACAACAATAAAAAAAATAAAGTTCATGAAAATAAATGTGTAAAAAAAAGTTAAACAAAAAGATAAAGTATGGAAAAAACAACAACAAGAAAAAATGAAAAGTTAAAAATGCTTCAACTTTGATAATTACATGTCAAAAGCATTTATTCCCCTATTTAAACATCGATTTTCTTTTACAATTTTTCGTGAAAAGAAGCCAAGTTATTTCATAAGCTACTCTTCTCTGTCTCTGTTTTTATTTTATTTTCATTTTTTTTTTCTTTTTAGAATAATCATAATCTGATGTTCGACAAAAAGCGAAAGAGCGTTGGAAAAATGGTGACAACAATGCAAAAAGAAAATCGATGATCGCTAAAGAAGAAGAAAAACTAAAAAAAAAAAAAAAAAAGAAAAACAAATAGAAAAGAAAGAAAAGAAACATCAGTTAGGCACAAGAATGCCATGCAAATGCGAAAATGAAAGAATAAACATAGTAAGTAAAAACTCGCAGACGTTATTCATCACATTGCTTTTTGGGGAAAAGTTAACAATGCCATTTCGACGACTATTTAACAGACTGTCTTGGCAGCGGTAACGAAAAAGAAAAATTATTCCATCTGGAAAACTATTATTCTTTCTTTTATACATTTATTTATTTATTTGCTGTCGGTCTACGATAAATGAATAGAAATTCTTCTCGAATAAATGTGTCGTTTTAATTGAGAAGCGGTCGGTGAAAATAACATAACTTGCAAGAAACCAATTTTATTTCTAATAAATAGGAAGTACATGATAAGAAATTCACATTTTATTTCAATAAATTTCAATATTTTAATATTCTATTATAATAATAACAGACAAACATAATCGAAGAGTTATAAAAGACAGACTAGTTACTGGAAGCATAATGTCCAGTTCACAAAGTCCAGAAAAGGACATAAACAAAACGGTCTACGAATTTCTTGTTATTATTAACGGAAACTACAATCTTCATGTCACGAAAAGTGTTACTTGAATAAACATTATCTTTTTCTAGTCTTTTGGACAATAAAAGAGTGTTAAACCTTTCAATGATAGTATCTAAATATGAAAGTACAAAAAGTGGTATTATACAAAAAGTTATTCAACTTTAAGAAATTTGTTTATTTTTATATTTATCAACGACTTCGCTACTTAATAATTATTCTGAGAAAACTATTATCAAAGAAGAAATTTAAAACTCATCGTATTAATAATAATTATTAATTTAAAAAAAAGTTAATTAATAAAATCGAAATCTAGTCATGAATTTCGAGTCATATTAGAAAAAAAAATAAATAAAAACCTATTAATGATATCAAATTGTTTTAAGTAACGGTTTGACTAAGTTTCAGTTTTTGTTATTTAAGTTTATTGACTAAGTTTGAATTTTTGTTTAAGTTAATTTTGTTAATTTATATGTGAATGAATGAAAAAAAATTGTAGATTAATTATTTTTAATTTAATTTATTCATTTTTATATTTATCAACGATTCCGCTACTTAGTAATTACTCAGATAAAAACTCTTATCAAAGAAGAATTTTAAAACTCATCGTTTTCTTTTACAATACGAACATAGTCATAGTATTAATAATAATTATTAATTTAAAAACTAAGTGAATCAATAAAATCGAAACGTCATCATAAATTTCGAGTCTCATTAGAAAAGAAAAAAAAAAAATAAATAGATAAATAAAAACCTCTTAATGATATCAAATAGTTTTAAGTTGCTTTGACTTCAGAAGCAGTTTTGCGAACATAACATCTTAACTTGAGAAATCTAACTTTTTTTAAGCTATCGACTTAGACAATGAGTTTATACTCAGCTTTTCTGAGATTTCCAGTTCAAAAAAAATCGAGAGATTAAATTGCATAATCTTTTTTGTAAAGTGATCCTTAAATATGTTTTTTTTATGAAAGAAGAAATAATGATGGCAATAATAAAAAATTAAATTTGCTCCAAAATAACAACAATAAAAAAATAAAGTTCATAAAATAAATGTGTAAAAAAAAAGTTAAACAAAAGATAAAGTATGGGGAAAGAACAACAACAAGAAAAAGAAAAGTTAAAAATGCTTCAACTTTGGATAATTACACGTCAAAAGCATTTATTCCCCCTATTTAAACATCGATTTTCTTTTACAATTTTTCGTGAAAAGAAGCCAAGTTATTTCATAAGCTACTCTTCTCTGTCTCTGTTTTATTTTATTTTCATTTTTTTTTTTTTTCTTTTTAGAATAATCATAATCTGATGTTCGACAAAAAGCGAAAGAGCGTTGGAAAAAAATGGTGACACCAATGCTAAAAAAAGAAAATCGATGATCGCTAAAGAAGAAGAAAAACTAAAAAAAAAAGAAAAAACAAATAGAAAAGAAAGAAAAGAAACATCAGTTAGGCACAAGAATGCCATGCAAATGCGAAAATGAAAGAATAAACATAGTAAGTAAAAACTCGCAGACGTTATTCATCACATTGCTTTTTGGAGAAAAGTTAACAATGCCATTTCGACGACTATTTAACAGACTGTCTTGGCAACGGTAACGAAAAAGAAAGATTATTCCATCTGAAAACTATTATTCTTTCCTTTATACATTTATTTATTTATTTGCTGTCGGTCTACGATAAATGAATAGAAATTCTTCTCGAATAAATGTGTCGTTTTAATTGAGTAGCGGCCGGTGAAAATGACATAACTTGTAAGAAACCAATTTTATTTCTAATAAATAAGAAATACATGAAAAAATTCATATTTCATTCCAATAAATTTTAATATTTTATTATTCTTTTATAATCATAACACACGTAAGACATAATGGAAGAGTTATAAAAGACAGACTAGTTACTGGAAGCATAAAGTCCATGTCCACAGAGTCCAGAAAAGGATATAAACAAAATAGTCTAGACGAATGTCTTGTTAATATTAATGTAAACTACAATCTTCATGTCACGAAAAATGTTACTTGAATAAACATGATTTCTTTCTACTCTTTTGGACAATAAAATAGTGTTAAAACCGTTTAATAATAATATCTAAAGAAGAAAGTACGATCTCTTTTGAAGCTGGTAAATACAAAAAGTTATTCAACTTGAAAAAAAAAAATTAATTGCTGTTGATGTTTTCATGCCATGCATGGTTTTAAAAATGTTAAAAATTCAAGATTCAAATGACATTTTAAGAAAATTTGTGACAAATGTAAAAAAAATTTCGTCTTCACATAGATATTATATGTTTAACATCTATCTTTCTAAACTCCATTCGAAATAGATAAATTATTCCATGTGGAAAACTATTATTCTTTCTTAAATTTGTTTACTTATTTGATGTCGGTCTACGCTAAATGAATAGAAATTCTTCTCGAATAAATGTGTTGTTTTAATTGAGAAGTGGATAAAGATGACATAACTTACAAGAAACCAATTTCATTTCTAATAAAATTGATTTGATTCCAATAAAATTCTACGTTCTATTACAATCTTAACACACGTGTAACATAACTGAAGTCTTACAAAGGACAGGATAGTAAATGGAAGTATAATGTCCATGTTCACAAAGTCCAGGAAAGGACATCAACAAAATGGTCTAGACTAATTTCTTATTAATATTAATGGAAACTACAATCTTGATGTCCCGAAAACTGTTACGTGAATAAACATGATCTCTTTTTAGTATTTTGGACAATAAAAGAGTGTTAAACCTTTTAATAATACTATATAAAGAAGAAAGTACGATCTCTTTGAAGCTGGTAAATAAAAGTTATTCAACTTGAAAATAAATTAAATTGTTGCTGTCGTTTTCCTGCCATGGAACGACAACAACAATTTTCATTACGACAATAACAATATACATGGTTTTAAAAGATTAAAATTCAAGATTAAATGATATTTTAAAAACTTATGACAAATTAAAAAAATCAATACATTTCTTCTTCAAATACACGATGTCTGTCTTTCTAAGCTCCATTTGAAATAGAAAATAAAAATTATTTTTTTTAGAACTTGAATATCTTAAAAAATATCATGCTTAATATTTCTAATTTTAAGTTCTGAAGAAATGGATTAAAATATTCAAAATTATAAATACATTATTGTCGTTATTTTTGTTATTGCCATGTATTTAATGGAAAAACTAAACTCGTTAATGTTGATTCTAATTCGAAAAATAATTTTATCATTAAAAATTACTGTTGATATTTCAAAACAATCTTCAGCAAGATAAATTATGATTATTTCAAAAATATCATAGCATGGAATAAACCTTCAATGAATAAATATATAAAAATGCAATAATTTCAAACTTTAGGAAAATTTGAAAAGTTATCTAAGAAAGTAAAATATTATTTTTGTGATACCTGAATTAATGCAGTTTATATTCTATAGAAAAAAATTTATGATGAGATAATATAAACATTTTGCAATTAAACAAATATTGAATTTTATATTCATTATCTTTGACAGTAAAAAAATAAATATTTCTAGAAATGCGCATGATATAAGAATTTCATTAAGAAACTTAAGAGAGAAGTGAAATTTCAAAGAAGAATTATACCAGACATACATTAAAAATTCCACAAATTCCAAATTCGTTGTGTCTGGTCCATTTTTATGATATTATACGTTCATTATACAAAGCCTTTATACTTGAATAAATTGGATATTCTGCATTTCCATACTTAAGATTGACGATGAAGAATTATACCAGATTTGAATCATAAAAATAGGGAACTGAAATGATTTGAAATATTTATATTACTCTTCTTAAAATGTTGAAATTCTTCAAATACATTAATTTTTTTTTTCGGAACAGAGATTTAGATATGTCAATCAATTTTTTTGTAATACTTAAATTTTTTTAAATAATTAATTTTTAATAATTAATTATTTAAATTAATTAATTTTATTTAAATTAATTTTTACCAAATATTTACTAAAATCATAAATCATAAATATTTTCAAAATAAGTCAAATGATTCATTTTTATATAAATGTTAAAGTCTATTAATCTTGTAATGCTAAATTCAAATTATTGCGAAATAAAATAATTTTTGAGGAACAATTTTTCTCATTTTATTGAATGACTAATTATAATATTTATAATACACACTTTCATTTACAGTAATGTTACTTTTAATGCATCTTTTAATATTTATTATTATTACACTAAATAAATTTTTATTTACGCATAAAAACTTCTTTAAAAATTATATTTCCCTATAATAACATGTGTTAAACGTTTTTTTTTTTTTTTTTTTAAATAGAATTAACAAAGAATACTTTTTGAAGATTTTTTTGGGCAGCATTATTTTTTAAGCCCATTGCAAAATTAAAATAAATTTAAAATATACAAAAATAAGTAAAACAAACTTACCTAACAAGAAAGAGATAAATTTCAAGATAGATCCCCTCTCTTAGCTATTATCATCAATATATAACGAACTTTGACTTCATGATTCTTTTTCAACTAGCAAATCACCGGGACAGTTAATGCAACAAACACCTGTAAATGCAAGATAAATTTAATTTAAAAATAAATTAAAATTAAGAATGTGAATTATAAATATAAATTAAATGTAAGAACGCACATAAAAAATTTACGCAATAATACTTCTTAGAACTGTTTAGTAATATTACAATTAATTGTAGGTAAGAATGACAGCTTCAAAAGTTAAAAAGCTTTGCTTTTAAAAATGACATTTCAGTTTTCTGAAAATCAGACTTTTGAAACGAAATAAATGAACTGAATATACTTAAATTTACCTATGATATTTAATAAAACTGATCAGTATCAAAATGAAAAGTGTAGATAATCATAACACAATAGTACAAATTAAAAGTTTTTAATAATGCAAGGGCTTCACTAACTATTATGCATTTTGTGAGTTTATTGACATCAATATTTTTCTTGTTTCACAATTAGTTACTTATCTAACATATTCATTCAAACATTTGATATGAGAAATCATAAAAAAATGTAAATATTGGTAGAAAAAACAATGAAATTAGAAAAAAATTCAAATATGGGTACTATTCAACTTAATGTATACTATTTTTTTTTTATAGTTCATTGACTCCATATACCTCCTAGCTCTACAATCAACACATCAATTAACACGCAACCCATTCAAATATTTGAAATGTTGCACCATCAGAAAAAAAGCATATTCAAATAAGCAATAACGAAACTTGACGGATTATAACGCAAATACTAATTATACTAATATATGTAGTTTGTTTAACTCACTGAATGGGACAAATGTTAGTCATGAGTCAGTTCATCAGCTAACACAACAACTAATACAGAAATCTTGCATCACCATTAAAATAAAAAAAAAAGCATACTGAAATAAGCAATAACGAAACTTGACGAATTATAACGCACGTACTAATTATATTAATATATGTAGTTTGTTTAACTCACTGAATGGGACAATTGTTAGTCATGATGAGTCAGTTCATCAGCTAACACGCAACTAATACAAATATTTGATATGTTGCATCATCAGAAAAAAACATTGAAATAAGCAATAACGAAACTTGACGGATTATCAAGCAAATACTAATTATATTAATATATGTAGTTTGTTTAACTCACTGAATGGGACAATTATTAGTCATGATGAGTCAGTTCATCAGCTAACACGCAACTAATACAAATATTTGATATGTTGCATCATCAGAAAAAAAATATTGAAATAAGCAATAACGAAACTTGACGGATTATCAAGCAAATACTAATTATATTAATATATGTAGTTTGTTTAACTCACTGAATGGGACAATTACTAGTCATGATGAGTCAGTTCATCAGCTAACACGCAACTAATACAAATATTTGATATGTTGCATCATCAGAAAAAAACATTGAAATAAGCAATAACGAAACTTGACGGATTATCAAGCAAATACTAATTATATTAATATATGTAGTTTGTTTAACTCACTGAATGGGACAATCATGATGACTAGTCATGATGAATCAGTTCATCAGCATTGAACAATAACGAAACAAATACTAATTATAAATATTTAGAAATCTTGCATCACTATAAAAAAATGTTGCATACTTGAAATAAGCAATAACGAAACTTGACGGATTATCAAGCAAATACTAATTATATTAATATATGTAGTTTGTTTAACTCACTGAATGGGACAATTACTAGTCATGATGAGTCAGTTCATCAGCTAACACGCAACTAATACAAATATTTGAAATCTTGCATCACCATTAAAAAAAAATTATATTATACTGAAATAAGCAATAACGAAACTTGACGGATTATCAAGCAAATACTAATTATATTAATATATGTAGTTTGTTTAACTCACTGAATGGGACAATTATTAGTCATGATGAGTCAGTTCATCAACTAACACGCAACTAATACAAATATTTGATATGTTGCATCATCAGAAAAAAAACATTGAAATAAGCAATAACGAAACTTGACGGATTATCAAGCAAATACTAATTATATTAAACGAAACTTGACGGATTATCAAGCATGTAGTTTGTTTAACTCACTGAATGGGACAATTACTAGTCATGATGAGTCAGTTCATCAGCTAACACGCAACTAATACAAATATTTAGAATGGAGTTTCATCAAATACTGAAGTTCTTCAGTACTTGGAGTAAGACGCCACCCAATACCCATTATTAAACACTTAACTCATCAAATCCACGCACCGGCTGACATTCAAAGTGTCTAATATTCTTGCTCAACCACTGAGCTTCAATTCTTCCCCTTTAAAACCACCTCCTTGGTCAAATCATCCACCACTCACATGGATGCTTCCCAACAGGTTGACAAAAAGGTTTAGCGAACTGCTTGACACCAATTCTCCTCCCCACCAACCATTCCCTGAAGATATCTGACCGGAATCATAAACGACTCATTAATGTGACAACATGTTTTAGCAGGACAGCAATGGGTTCTAATGCATTCGCTATCTAAATGCAGCATTTCGGGAAACTCTGACCGAAAAAAGTTCTTATCTCTTCACTTTTAAGATGTGCCTTTTATTTTATTTTTCCCATGACGGAGTTTCGTCTTGTTTGTTGGCAACAGTCACCTTCCTCAAAGAAAGGTGGTCTTGAAGGAGAATGTGTTGCAAGCGATAAGTTAAGTGTCAAGTTAAGGTAAGGGCGAATAAATTATGGCGGCATGTTAGAATGGATGGTATCTCTTGACTCTGGGATGCTTTGAAAGAGTTAGGATTCCTTTGAAAACATCTGTGTATAATTTAGTAAAATTGCATTCATTTTCTTAGACATTTTACTATCTTCATCACTTGCTTGGTGGAGATAACGAAATGGTTAATGGGTTAGTGATTAATGGGACAGTAAATGGTTTAGCAGTTTAAACATGGTTTTAGATTAAATTCATTGTATGCAGAGTTTTCTAGAAAAACTACTATATAAAATGTATACTGGGCTAGGGATCAATTGGATGGTAAATGGTTAGAAAAGTCTTATAAGTCATATATAGAAAATCATATATATATATCATATATAGTCATATAAGTCTTATATAAAAAAAAAAAAGCCTTATCTCTTCACTTTTAAGATGTGCCTTTTATTTTATTTTTCCCATGACGGAGACTTTAGACATGTTTGTTGGCAACAGTCACCTTCCTCAAAGAAAGGTGGTCTTGAAGAAGAACGTGTTACAAGCGATAAGTTAAGTGTCACGTTAAGGTAAGGGCGAATAAATTATGCCGGCATGTTAGAAGGGATGGCATCTCTTGACTCTAGGATGCTTTGAAAGAGTTAGGATTTCTTTGAAAACATCTTATATTGTATTATTTAGTAAAGTTACATTCATTTTCTTAGACATTTTACTATCTTCATCACTTGCTTGGTGGAGATAACGAAATGGTTAATGGGTTAGTGATTAATGGGACAGTAAATGGTTTAGCAATTTTAAACATGGTTTTAGATTAAATTTATTGTATGTAGAGCTTTCTAGAAAAACTACTAGATAAAATGTGTAATGGGTTAGTGATCAATTGGATGGTAAATGATTTAGAAATTGAAACAAGATTTAAATTACCTTTTTTTTTTTTGTACTGAGAATTTTATAGAAATACTACTAGATAATGTATTAGAAATTCAAACAACAACAGTTGAAGAGAACTGTATAAAAAAGCTACATTTCCTTTCCTAAACATTTTACTATCTCTATCATTTGCTTGAAGAACATAGCCAGCAAGTTAATAGATTAGTAATCAGTGCGATAGGAAATGGTTTAAAGATTTTCTCTGGGTAATTTTTAAATAGCTGTGAGGAATCTTTATATTGCTATTCTTTTACATAGAGTTCAATTTCATAAAATGCTACATCAATAAAATTAAAATTATAGTGCATCAGAAATTTTGACTTGAGGTTAAACAATAGCAAAACTGTTTTACTGTCAAAGCATTCTATCTTCACATATTTTTTTTTCGTGATATTAATTTGCTTAATAGTTATTTTCAGAATTAATAACTAAGACGAAATTTAACTTAAATCTTAAAAAGAAAAAAAAATTTGCATGTTAGAAAATTATTTTCTTCCTTTCAAAATTAAATTTCTTTATATTTTTCAGCTGTTAATTAACGTTTTTCATTAATTTTCAACCATTACATAATCTAAATTAATACACTGGTGTGACAGAGAATTATTGCACACATTACAAAATATGTAACTAAAAGTAGAAAAGATAAAAAGTCCTTTAACTATTCTAGAGGATAGTAAATTCATGTATAATGGAGAATAGTAATGCAAGGGAAAATGTTAATAAATATCGATTTCAGCTCCTTTGGTTGTTCGTAATACCTCTTGGCCAAAAATGGTTGTAAGTTAAAACAGCCACAATTTCCTTTGGGTTTCAACAATTTGGTTCTAAGGTAAAGAAGAAAATAGACAGAGCCTTAAAACAAACTTATAAACTCTTTTAAACTGATAAAACGTGGAATATACTTGTTTCGTCACCCATCCCAATAGACTTGCCCCGTGCAGTTTTTACAGCAAATTTCCGACAGGATATGATTTTCTTAATAAACACTTACACCACATTGGTGTAGCTAGTAATGATGTCTGTCCTCTGTACTCGTCAGGGAAGCCATGGATTTTTTACATTTGACAACATACACCGCACTTAATTTTATGGTTTTTAATTCTGACAACTATACCAATGCTAAATTTTATAGGGCTGCTAGAGTTCTTATGGTGGATATCGCTATAATTTGAAGTGGGGAAAAAATTCCTCTGTACTCGTCAGGGGAAGCCATGGACTTTTTACATTTGACAACATACACTGCACTTAATTTTATGATTTTTAATTCTGACAACTATACCAAGGCTAAATTTTATAGGGCTGCTAGAGTTCTTATGGTGGATATCGCTATAATTTGATGTGGGGAAAAAAACTCCTCTGTACTCGTCAGGGGAAGCCATGGACTTTTTACATTTGACAACATACACTGCACTTAATTTTATGATTTTTAATTCTGACAACTATACCAAGGCTAAATTTTATAGGGCTGCTAGAGTTCTTATGGTGGATATCGCTATAATTTGATGTGGGGAAAAAAAACTCCTCTGTACTCGTCAGGGGAAGCCATGGACTTTTACATTTGACAACATACACTGCACTTAATTTTATGATTTTTAATTCTGACAACTATACCAAGGCAAAATTTTATAGGGCTGAAAGAGTTCTTATGGTGGATATCGCTATAATTTGATGTTGGGGAAAATACTCTGTACTCTCAGGGGAAGCCATGGACTTTTTACATTTGACAACATACACTGCACTTAATTTTATGATTTTTAATTCTGACAACTATACCAAGGCTAAATTTTATAGGGCTGCTAGAGTTCTTATGGTGGATATCGCTATAATTTGATGTAGGGGGAAAAAAAATCAATGAGCTTTAGCTACAATTTTCTTGTAAATAAAACAGAAAAGTAAAAAACTTCCTCCAAATGTCCTTTTTACATTCGACAAGTTCAAAACTAAAAAAACCCTGCGATTTCAATGAAATAAAACCTGATACGCATCAAATTCCAATGATAGCTGTTTGAAATGAAATATCTGTCAATCTATCCCATCTGATAATAATATTAATTACTCCATCTGTTATAAAACTGCATATGATAATTTTGTAATGTATCCATTGATTATTGAAATTACTGTATATTTATTTCCAGATTAAAAAAAAAAATATATTCTTAAAATTTTTAATATTTTTTTCTGAAATTAAAGTGTATTAGAGAATTATAAAAACTCACGTTCTAAATTACAATGTCAAACAGTAATGTATAAATATAAATGTATAAATATTAATGTATAAATATATATTTTTTTAATTTGCCTCGAACCGGCAAATTTTGCATCGACAATCCGCGGGCCGGATTTGGCCCGCAGGCCGTTTTGGAGACCCCTGGCTTAGAGGAATATCAATTGTGATAATGAAAGATATGTAAAAATATTCTAACTAATATTATAATTTATAAAAATAAGATATAACTTATAAGAAATATATAACTAATATTTTAACTTATAAAAATATCATAACTAAATTATAACTTATAAAAATCTTCTCGTTTAATTTATAACTTATAAAATTATCAAGAATTAATATTATAACTTATAAAAACTATTATAACTAATTCTTTTGTGTAATAAATGAATAAAAACAAAAACAATTTTTGTATTGAAAAACTGGTGGGTTAAAGCTTTTAATATTTTCAAAAAATACCAAATTCTTACGAATCTATGTATCAAAATAAAATTTGAATATCATTATTTACAGCAAAACGATCAAAACATACATTAAAGAATTATTATTTAAGTCTAAAAAGCTAAAAGTATTAAATGAAAATAATGTACTACCTAATTTTAAGTCAAACATAAAAATCTATAAAACAACGCTTTGTTTCGCTATAAATATATAACAAATGCAAAAAAAAAAAAAAAAAGAAAAATTTAGGTTAGACAAATATTTGCTCTGCAGCAAAAATACTAAACCCAAAGGATTAATTCTAGTTTGCAATATCTACAGCATTAATCCTTGGCAAAACACAGCCAAAGCTGAGAATACAAATTTTTTATGAGATATTTACATTTCTGTCTAGTGAATGAATAAATTTTATGCGTACGGACTTGAAATTTTCTTAATTAAGTTCTACTATATAATTAATACACGTTTTAATTGTTTAATTAAAAATTAAATATAACTTCTCAAGTGGAGCTTTTATTCTGCTATTAGAATCTTAAATAAACGATGGTAGTATTGAATATTATTCATCGAAATTTTACGATAAAGCTAATTTTGCTTTCATAACTTATCATAGGAAGTCTTCAAATTGTATTCACTTTTCCCTTTAAAGCTATTATAAAGTTCCGAGGGGGCCTGGTGGTCGGGTGACTAACTCTTTGGTGCTCGGGGCCAAGGAATTTAAAAAAAAAGTCCTGGTGGTGCCCTGGAAAATTTTGTGCTTAGAAACTTTAAACTGTAGGTCCCAATTTAAAAGACTGCTACTATTACACACACCATGAAATCAGAGTCGCCCTCTACAGTTTGGGAATAATGTGGATGAGAAATGAGAACCTCAGCTATATAGGAATCACAAAGGTCATATGTCGGGACCTACTTCTGAAATAATTGGATTCCAAGATTCATAGTTGAAAACATCCATTCACCGCCCAGCACTGAACCAAACACAGCACTGACCGATCTGTCCGAGCGATATTGATCAGGCCCTTTGGTAACCTTCTAATTTAGGCTATTGATTTGTAAAACGTTCACTTTCAATAATTTTAAAAACAACTTGAAAAAATTGAAACTCAATATAATTCAACCTGCAAACCTGAATCACTTTTTTATGTTATGGAAGAAAATATAGAAAATATTATCTTCTGATACTGTATCGCAGTGATAAAGCTTGAATGCTGCCTTTCACCATCCTTCATAAAAAAACTTCATCTTTTTAATTTGAAGACATTTGAATTTGTACTTTTGAAGGTTACTACTTAAATTTTTTTTTTAGAATAGGAAGTTAATATAAAAATAATAAAAATATAGTAATCCTTGTTAATATATTCCCATATAATAAAAAATATCGCTTCGTTTAACCAAGAGTAAATTTACAATTCCGATATTTACCACCCTACTATAAAAGCACAAAGCTGGCGCACATTTATTACGAAGTTAAACCTTCAAAACCATGATCTTCCAAGCTGAAATTTGCCGCCACGCATAACCTATAATTCTGATAGAACTAATTAGTTTAACTTACCAAATTATCGCGAACCTTATTTTGTTAAAACTTCTTAAAAAGTATCTTTAGTGAGATATAAGCCTTAATGTTCCAGACCCCATCATCTTCCAACTTTCAAAATAGAAAGTTTGGTTTGGTTTAGTTTATTAAACTATCGTCATCTTGTGCAACGTTGAGCTAAACAGACCGGGACCTAACAGTTTTAAAGTGTATTCCGAACCAATAAAAATCCAAAAACAACCCTTTGCAGAGAGAAAGAGAGGTTGGTTTTAGTAATTTTAAATTTTCAAAATAGCAAATCTAACTAAAGCTTATCAAATCAAAAACCTCTTCTTTCTTTGAATTTGAATATCTGAATTTGTACTTTTGAAGGATACTTCTTTCAAACTTTTTTTATAATTCTATTATTTAATATAAAAAATAAAATGTATTATTTCTTGATAATATATTCTAAACGAAGTAGCATTTTTTATTTGGGAAGTCAAAATTTACAATTCTGATCAGTTTGTTTCTATAAAAGCACAAATACAGTTAACAAATGGCGCACATTTATTACGAAGTTAAACTTTCAAAACCGTGATTTCCATGTTAAAATTCGCCGCCACGCATAACTATAATTCTGATAGAACTGATTAGTTTTACCTACAAATTAACGCCTACCACCTTATTTTGTTAAAACTTCTTGAAAAAGTATCTTCAGTGCGATATAAGCCTTAATGTTTCAGACCCCACCATCCTCCAGTTCATGAATAGAGAAAGAGGGGGAGGTTTTAGCAATTTTAGAGTTCTTAAAAACTTCTAAATCTTATAAACTAACTAAATCTAATTAATCTAATTAAATCTTAGTCCGAAATTCTAAAAACTTTCTGCTATTAATTTCAAATTCAAAACGATGCAAATTCAGATGTTATTCACGACAAATATTGAAATCTAACTAATTTAACTAAATCTTAGGAAATTCTAAAAACTTCCCCTTGCTTTGAATTTCAAATTCAAAAGTACAGGTTTAGATGTCTTCAAGACATCTGAATTTCTAATTTTTGAAGGACTACTTTTTAAATGTTTTTTTTTTTTGTTGTTGTTCTGTAGAACGTTAATATAAAAAATAATAAAATGTAGTATTTCTTGTCAATATATTCCCAAATAAAAAATACCGCTTCGTTTAGAAGAGTAAATTTACAATTCTGACCAATTTTACCACTCTTACTATAAAAGCACAAAGATCGTCGTATAGCTCGGGCACATTTGTTATAAAGTTAAACCTTTCAAAAACGTGAATCTTCCAAGCTGAAGTTCGCCGCCACTCGAACCTATAATTCTGATAGAACTGATTAGTTTTACCTACCAAATTTACGCCTCAGGCCCTTATTTTGTTAAAACTTCTTGAAAAAGTATCTGCAGTGCGATATAAGCCTTAATGTTTAAAAACAAATTGCAGTTTGATATAAGCCTTAATGTATCTGCAGCGAATTTTTATGTTATGCAGAAAAAAGATAGAAAATGTTTTAACAATTTTCTGATGCTAGTAAAAACTAGTAAATTTAAACTAAATCTTAGCCTAAAACCATCCTTCATAAAAATTTCAAATTCAAAAGTACAAATTAATGTCTTTAAGACATCTGAATTTGTACTTTTGAAGGTTACTACTTTTAAATGTTTTTTTTTTATTCTGTAGAAAGTTAAAATAAAAATATAATATTTCTTGCTAATATATTCCCATATAATAAAAAATACCGCTTCGTTTAGAAGAGTAAATTTACAATTCTGATCAATTTTACCACCCTACTATAAAAGCACAAAGTTGGCTCACATTTATTACGAAGTTAAACCTTCAAAACCGTGATCTTCCAAGCTGAAATTCGCCGCCACGCATAACCTATAATTCTGATAGAACTGATTAGTTTTACCTACCAAATTAACGCCTACCACCTTATTTTGTTAAAACTTCCTGAAAAAGTATCTCCAGTGAGATATAAGCCTTAATGTTCCAGACCCCACCATCCTCCATCAGGTTCAGCAGAGAGAAAGAGAGGGAGGTTTTAGCAATTTTAGAAGTCAACGTGTCAGGCGTAGGTTGGCAAACGTGTACTTAAAGATCGCTTCTTCCCATACTTGTCAACCCCGCTGCTTGTAACCCATTATCGTCGTGATTAAAACGTCTGTTCGTTCCTCTTTGGGGCCTGTTATCTCTCGAACCTTGAGGATGTTTCCAAGGCGGGTGGCTCGGAGCAATAAATTCACGGCTAAAGAGGCAGTTTCTTAATAGCTGTGTTTGCTCAGAGAGATGGCGGAAGCACCTGATTATGCGGAGGCACGGTTTCTTCATAAAAGCTGTCCATCCGTCCGCCGAGCACAAAGGGTAGGATGGCTCCGGCTTAATGAAGTCGAGAGGAGACGCCTTGAGGTATGAAAAGGAGACAGTGCGAGGGGAATATTTTCCGACTTTCACCATGGGAGATTATGAGAGGAAGGTGTTAAAGGTTACGATGCTGCACCAGAGGTTGGGTCTGCCACCTGAGGGGTTGCATGCTAAGGATGCATCAGAATATGAATTAATAGTCTCACTATTAGAAGACCCTTACTGCAAATTTACTTAAAAATATGTATTTTCTGTTTGCAAGTAGCCTTAAATCCCGACATGCAGATTTAAATGATTTCATGGAATAAGGATAGAACAGAATTGCAAATGAATGTTTGTTATAATTGGACTTAATCACAACCCAGTGGTATTCTTAGCTAGATTCGATTCATGTGCTACAGTTATTGTTTCGAGAAATGAGTAGATAGAATGTGTCTTGCTCGTTTGGAGTTAAATTTTCTTCAGCACTGCAATCAAATGCATGAGGAGAAGTTATAATTAAAAGTCATAAAGCATTTACTAATTCTTATTCTTGTAGACACATTTCAGGGGAAGTACACACTACATACACATGGGGGAAATACGCATTACACACTAAGTAACTTGAAGTCTGTTAAATCTCTACAGTACCAAGGTAAATGAAGATAAATAAATGTGTTTTTCAGAATAACTCGTCTGGTTTTCGCCATGGGAGATTATGAGGGGAAGGTTACGATGCACCAGAGTCTGTAGAGAGAGTTTGGACGTTTGGGTCTGCCGCTTGAGGAGTTGCATACTAAAGATGCATTAATATCTCACTATTCTGCTGCAAATTTACTTAAAATATATATTTTCTGTTTGCAAGTAGACTTAAATCCTGATATGCAGTATCACGAAATATGATAAAATAGAATTGCAAATGAATTTCTGTAGTCTTCGTTTGCTATAATTGGGTTTACTCGTAGCCCAATGGTATTCTCCGCTAGAGGGTGTACATTCGATTCATGTACTACAGTTCGAGTAGATATGAGTAGATATAATGTGTCATGCTCGTTTGGAGTTTGTTGTATTTTCTTCAGTACGGAAATGAAATGCATGCAGAGAAGTTATAATTAAAAGAGTTTAATAAAGTCTTTACTAATTCTTTCTTATTCTTGTAGACACATTTCCCCATACTGCTAAAGCTCTACAGTACCAAGGGTAAATGAAGACAAATAAATGTGCAGTTCAGCGTAATTCATGTCTTGTAAAACTTTTTTTTTAATATTTTATTATAGAAATTCCCAGATTTAGCAATAATTCTAAGCTATGAATCATGAATTTTGCTTTTTAAATCAATATTGAAAAATAATTTATTGTAAATTGTTAAACATTTGCTGATTTATAGAAAAATTAAATTCATTAGTTAGAATTTTTTATTGAAAAAATTCGCTAATTCAATAGGGAAAAAAGGCAAATGATGAATAACTTATTTTTTTCAATAGTAAAGAATCGTTAGTTAATTTAGATACAATTTATGTTGGTTTGTGGTGTAATTAACGCCAATAGTCAACCTACAATAGTCAACAAATACAACAATAAAAGCAATAGTATAGACAAACATATAAACAGTAATATAAGTTAGTCAATAAATGTGACAATAATCAACAAATTCTTTCAAAACTAATAGATTCTTTTCACAACAATAGTGATTTTCTAACTGTGCATACTCATATAAATAAATATATGATCAATATGAGATAAACAAATCTTGTGTTTCTTTAAAGATAACTTATTTATTGTTGTTTCACTTACTTATACAACTTCAAGATTATCAAAAAATTTCAAAAACAAAACTATTTAAATTCATTGTTTCAACAAAGAAATATCACTATATTTTAATTCAATTTTAACAAAAGACATAACCAAAAAATATTTTTATTGCATAACAACACAATCATACCAAAAAACAACATCCAGAAACTCAATTTCATTTCCTCGAAATAAAAATCCAAATCCAGTCGGTAACGTTTGTGCATGAATCTAATTTCAGATATTCAGATAATTTCAAAAAAAGGCTCCTTTCACCCTCTCCTTACGTAATTTGATTCACAGTTGCATGATGTAACAGTGAGTCATGGCCACCCCCATCACAATCCGATAATGTGCTACACGATCTGTTACATTACCCACTGGCGGTGGGTAATTATGTTCAATCATGCAAGAATTGCTTCCCAACACCTGGTGCGTATACATTATGCACCTCCATTCTGAGGTTTCCCAAAAAAGAGGCGCGGATGTAGCGGTGGGATAAATGCAGTAGGGAATGAGGACCTACTTTTATTTTTTCAATAAGAGATCGTGTATTAAGAACATGCTGTGAAATGTTACTGAGTGCAGATTAAACACGTTAAATCGATAAATATGTGTGATTGACGTTGCATATTTCAACATTTGTTGTAGATAAATGGGCATAAATTGTCTCAAAAAGTGTTGAAATATGTAGTTGGTAAAAAAACAAAGTATAGGCAAACGTATAAACAATAGTATAGACAAACGTATAAACAACAGTATAGACAATAGTCAACAAATTCTTTCAAAACTAATAGATTCTTTTGACAGCAGTAATGATTTTCTAACTGTGCATGCTCGTATAAATAAATGTATGGTCAATATGAGATAAGATTTTTATGGTGTCAAAAAATCTTGTGTTTCTTTAAAGATAACTTAATTATTGTTGCTTCACTTAATTGTACAACCTCAGGAAAATCAAAAAGGGTGGGGTAAATGCAGTTGGGAATGGAGACCTACTTTCTTTTTTTTTTCTATTCCTTCTATTAGCTCACACTCTCCCAATATATATATCTTGTTAAAATTTTCAATCGTTAATAAAGGACTTTTTATTCATCCACTCAAGTTCAAATGAATTTTTTTTTAACTTGTAGTGGATGACACTGATGTTAATAAAGTTTTTCAAATATTAATTCAGTAATTAAATCTAATTAATTAATTTTAGGGATTTTTTAGATTTAAGTTGCATGTATCTACCAATAGATGGCATCAGATAAACTAAAAAAATGAATGGAAATTATTTATAAAGGACTTTCTGCAATAAAGTGAAAAAAAAAGTAGGAATTGACTTTAAATTTTTTTTTTTTTTTTTTTTTTATATATTACTTGTTTTTCACTAAGAGATCGTGCATTAAGAAGATGTTGTGAAATGTGTTATGGCTGTGAAATGTTACTGGGTGCAGATTAAACACGTTGCATTGATAAATATGTATGTTTGACGTTGTATATTTTGGCAATTGTTATAGATAAATGTGTATGAATTTTCTAAAAGTGTTGAAATATGTGGTTATGGTCATGTATATTGTGTTGATACGGGATTTGTGCTATGCACGGAACTGCAAGCTTATAAAATAAATTTTGAAAAAAAAAAAAAGCAGACATACACTGAAGTGACAAAAGTCATTTACCTCTTAATATCGTGTCGGCCCTAAAAGTGCAGCAACTCGACGTGGCATGGACTCAACAAGTCGTTGGAAGTCTTCTGCAGGAATATTGAGCCATGCTGTCTCGATAGACGTCCATAATTGTGAAAGCGTTGATGGTGCAGGATTTTGGGCACGAACAGACCTCTCGATGATGTCCCATAAATGCTCGATAGGATTCATGTCGGGCGATCTAAAGATCATTCGTTGGAATTGTCAGAATGTTCTTCAAACCAATCGCGAACAGTTGTGGCCCGGTGACATGGTGCATTGTCATCCATAAAAATCCATCGTTGTTTGGGTACATGAAGTCCATGAATGGCTGCAAGTGATCTCCAAGTAGCTGAACATAAGCATTTCCAGTCAATGTTCGGTCCAGTCGCACCAGAGGACCAAGTCCATTCCATTAGGGTGCCTTGCTGACAGTTTGGGTCCATGGCTTTATGCGCCACACTCGAACCCTACCATCAAATGCTCTTACCACTGAAATCGTGACTCATCGGACCAGCCACGGTTTTCCATTCATCAGGGACCAAATATGCTCACGTGCCCACGAGAGTCGCCAAGCGATGTCGTTCTGTCAGTAAAGGCACTCGAGTCGGTCTTCTGCTGGAATAGCCCAAGAAAGCCAAATTTCTTCGCGCAGTTCAAAAAAAGACAATTCCCTTAAAATCCCACATTTCTGCGGTTATTTGACGCAGTGTTGCTTGTCTGTTAGAATTTACGACTCTTTGCAGACGTCGCCGGTCTCGGTCGTTAAGTGCAGGCGGTCGACCACTGCGCTGTCCATGGTGGGAAATGTTATGGAAATGTCATACTCTCATTGATGACACAGTGGATCTGGGAATGTTGAATTCCCTAACGATTTCCGAAATGGCATGACCCATGCGTCTAGCTCCACCTAACATTCCGCGTTCAAAGTTTGTTAATTCCCGTCGTGCGATCATCATCACGTCAAAACCTCTTCACATGAATAACTTGAACAGAAATGAAAGCTCTGCGAAAGCACTGCGCATTTATACCTGTTCTACGCGATGCTACTGTCATCTGAAAATTTGCATATTGCTATCCAGACTTTTGTCACTTCAGTGTATGTGCTTTTTAAACTATGCTAAACCAGAAAAGACAAAAAACCAATAACGACTTGCGAAGATCGAGGACCATACGTACAGTTGAAAGGTTTGGTTTGGTTTGTCGCTCTACGGTCTTTTTTTGCACACTTTAGGGTCATTAGACCGGGATCTACAGTTTAACATTCCGATCCCTCTAAATATCCATGCCACCATCAGGATTAGAACCTAAAACCAAATGCCAGAGCGCCAGCCATTTTGGCCCTCAGAACACGTACTGTTAAGAAGAGAGGTACAATGTGACAGTTTCACACAAATATATACTGACAAACACACATACAGTCAAACACAAGCACACACATGCACAAAGACATACATACACACATACACAGAAAAAAGAGACACGCCTATAGAGAGATGCAGACACAGAGATGCAGACACAGAGAGAGAAAAAAGACAAAACACAAACACAGAGAGACAAACATAAACACACACGGACAGAGAGGCACACACGCACACACACACACACACACACACGTAGTCACAAGAAGATAAAGAAGTAGACAGACAGACACACACACACAATTCCTTAGAAGTTTTCATTTACATATGTATAAAGGCTTGAATCATAGCCCAGTATTAATAAGCACAACTGGAGGGTAAGAAGATTTCAAAACTGCTTTCAGAAACAGGGAGACTTAATGGTAATTTAGGCAGTGTGTAAGTGTCTCATAGATGTGTCGACAGACACACAAGAAGACACACACAAATAGACAGATTAAGTGTCGACAGACTTTCTGCTAAAACTTTTCGGGATTTTCTCCCAAATACGGGGCAATTACGTCTAAATATATATTAAACAGCCGTAGGCAATATCTTCCTACCAGCACTCGTTGATTTGTTGTTAATAGTATACGTAAGTAGGACACATATATATAATAATGCATATTGTAATAATAAGCAATATACAGTAAGATTTGTATATATGTATATATACATATACAATACGGTAAAAAACATAAAAACGGTATGTTAAATAAAAAATAAATATCATAAATTACACCAACATTAACAGTAAGTCGGGACCGTCCACCTAAGCAATCGCGCTTGATAAGCAGATGATAAGTTCACCATAAATTAGATAATATTAAATAATGGGTTCAATTCAAATATTTAATATTGCGGTTTTGTTACGTTCGTATTGTCATTCTTCTAAATGTTTAATCAAAAACTAAAGGTATAAAAGGGTTTTATAAATTATCTATTATAATTAAAAGGTTACAGATGAGACATTTAACTAATAAACCAATAGCAACTGCGACATGTATTTATTTTAATAAGACATATAGAAAGCAATAATGCGTACTAATAAAAGTGCAAGAGAAAATGGTACGATTACATTGGTGCTGTATTGTACAATAAAACGCATGACTTGGCTGGCAATGTTACAGTGTCCGATTTAGACTTTTTGGATAAAATATTGCTGTCTTTCTCAATACGGCGTGTATATATTTTCAAATGCCCTTTCGGAAAGCATTATTTTTCTAATGATTTTAAATTTTTTAGAATGCTCGAAGATTAAAACCAAAAATAAGGCTTGCTTTAGAAATATAAAACAGAAGAACAATTTTAGAAGATTTAGAAAAATAATGCTTTAGAAGTATATAAACAAAAAAATGAAAAATAAAATTGTCAAAATCTTAAAGTGAAATAATTATTTTTATACCATTAAAATAATCATTTGATTTTTGCAAATGGCTTTCCATTTCAGTTGTTTCGCTATCGTTGAGTTTTCGCATGCGAACATTTTTAACATGACAGACAATTTAAATTACTAGCATTAAAAAGATATTTTTTTCATAAACATTTTAAATTTGTATATGTAATTCATAATAATTGATTGATATGCCTTTTAATATAATTATTTTACACCATTCATAACATGATAAGAAGCTATTCGCATGACTTAACCTCATAATTTGATTTTGCAAGAAAAATTTTCACGTTTTCTATTTCAGTTGTTTCGCTATCGTTGAGTTTTCGCATGCGGACATTTTTAACATGACAGACAAGCAAAATTTAAATAGAAAAGTACTAGCATTAAAAGTATTTTTTCATAAACATTTTAAATTTGTATATGTAATTCATAATAATTGATTGATAATACTTTTAATATATCAGATAATTATTTCACACCATTCATAACATGATAAGAAACTACTTAACCTCATAATTTGATTTTGCGTTTTCATTACGTTTTCGCTTTCCATTTCAGTTGTTTCGCTATCGTTGAGTTTTCCCATGCAAACATTTTTAACAGACAAGCAAAATTTAAATAGAAAAGTACTAGCATTAAAAGTATTTTTCATAAAAGCATTTTAAATTTGTATATGTAATTCATAATAATTGATTGATAATACTTTTTTAATATATCAGATAATTATTTCACACCATTCATAACATGATAAGAAACTAATTCGCATGACTTAACCTCATAATTTGATTCTGCAAAGAAAAATTTGCATTACGTCTTCGCTTTCCATTTCAGATATTTCGCTGTCTTTGGGTTTTTCAGTAAAACATTTTTAACAGACAAGAAAAATTTAAATAGAAAAATACTTAAAAGTATTTCTTATAAACATTTAAACTTCAAAGGATATGTTAAACAAACATTTCCATAAACACCTGTTTTAAAAATCTTGATTAAACGAATACTGCCAAAAATGCAATAAAATTTATCAAACCACACTGAACAATCTTTTGAATAAATCGTTATATTTTAATCCACTCAACCGTATATCGTACGAACCGTAGATACAAAAATAAATCTCCTTAAATTAAACTTACCAAGCAGTTTATATTAACAAAAGCTCTTTGTCATGAGTTCAAAATATCGAAGAATCCGAAGAATAGAAACTTCTTTTATTTAATCCTTCTGCTTTTAGAAAAATTAGTTTTAATCCATGTCGCGTCGTCGAACAATCTTTTTTATTTATTTAAATAAAGGATATAAACATTTTAAACAGATATGTATTGTTTGTTTTTAAATAAAAATCAGAAGTCACTTCTTATTCATATTTATTTACCAGTGGCTTTTGGAAATGAAGAATAAAATTGCTGTTATGCGAGTTGAGTAGTTCTTTTCCTTCGTAGAGGAGTTGGGTTGAGTTGAGTTGATTAAATGGGCTTAAGTCTTTTTGAATTGACTTTTAATTCTTAACAATCGAAATAAAAAAGAACAAATTGATTTGCTTTAGAATCGCCTGGGCGTGTTAAATCAAATGAAGCGGGAAAAAAAAATTTAGTATTTCCCGCTCATAAAAATTTGTTTTTGGATTATATTTTATTATGGTAAATAATTCGTCCTTTGTTGAATGTTTTATTTATGACGAACATTTCAAAAATGAAAATATTCTGACAAAGAGTTTTGTGTAATGAGGTATCGTCGCGTATTTAAAATATATTTAATTCGAACTTTTGAATTGATTTTTTGGAGCCATTGTAACTTTTTATTGCTTATTGTTCTTTGAATATCGAGCGTACAGAAATGACCTTGTTTTATTTTATACATATTCATTTTGGAAATATGAGAATAAATTTATTTTTATTTTATTAGACTGGTAATAATAAATAAATATATAAAAGTAACGTTGGAATAACTATTATTGAATACAATAACCTAAAACGTGAAAAAGGAATTTATAAAAGTTATTTTGTAAAGCGAATTTTTGTGGTATCTTTTCTTTGATATTTAAACTATTTTAAACGTGATAATTTTAATTAAAATATTAACCATGCAAATATTTTAAAAGGAAATTTTGAAACAACTTTATAAATATAAAAGTGTTTTTAAAAATTAAAGCTTCTTTCCTTTTGAAATTAAATTGCAATGATTATTTATTTATGGAGCTCACTCTTTTTGAAAATAAATGGGTTTATTTCTGATTACGATGGTTGAATGATAATAGAAAATCATGCATTAAAATAGATTTTTTTCTTTTAAAAGTGAAATTATTTTCAAAATTACTTCATTCCAAATATTTTTTGATACGCAAAATAATAAAAAGTGCATCACCTATAGCCAATTATAAGTATAAAACCTTTCTTTACTTTTTTTCATGACTGTATTAGAAAGTAATGTATCTTGACGTACATCTACATATGAATTGGCAATGAATCTTACTTTTTGTAAACTAAGGCTGTTTTATGTCCGGCAATTTTGGGCTTTTGTGTTGCGAATATATGTTATTATATTTGCTATACAATTCACATGTAGCGAATACAGGTAGTGGTTTTTGTTGAGTAAAATGGTTGTGTTTCTAATGGTTGTGGTTGTGTTTTAAATGGTTGTGTTTCACTCCTTGACAGTTTCCTTTGGTTTTCATGTTGATGTGTTGTGATATACACTGGTTGTGCAAATTTTCAGATGGCAGTAGCATCTTGATAAATGCGCAGTTCTTTCGCTTTTTCATTTCTGTTTCCGAAGTTTTCATGTGAAGAGAGTTTTGACGTGATGACCGCACGACGGGAATTAACAGACTTTGAACGCGGAATGTTAGTTGGAGCTAGACGCATGGGTCATGCCATTTTTCGGAAATCGTTAGGGGAATTCAACATTCCCAGATCCACTGTGTCAAGTGTGCCTGACATTTCAGGCATACATCCCACCATGGACAGCGCAGTGGTCGACCGCCTGCGCTTAACGACCGAGACCGGCGACGCGTCTGCAAAGAGTCGTAAATTCTAACAGACAAGCAACACTGCGTCAAATAACCGCAGTCAATGTAGGACGTACAAGGGACTTGTCTGTTAGAACTTGCAGAAATTTGGCTTTCTTGGGCTATTCCAGCAGAAGACCGACTCGAGTGCCTTTACTGACAGAACGACATCGCTTGCAGCGACTCTCGTGGGCACGTGAGCATATCGGTTGGTCCCTAGATGAATGGAAAACCGTGGCCTGGTCCGATGATCACGATTTCAGTTGCTGATGGTAGGGTTCGAGTGTGGCGCAGACCCCACGAAGCCATGGACCCAAACTGTCAGCAAGGCACTGTTCAAGCTGGTGGTGGCTCCGTAATGGTGTGGGCTGTTTTTCATTATGGACTTGGTCCTCTGATGCGACTGGACCGAACATTGACTGGAAATGCTTATGTTCAGCTACTTGGAGATCACTTGCAGCCATTCATGGATTTCATGTACCCAAACAACGATGGGATTTTTATGGATGACAATGCGCCATGTCACCGGGCCACAACTGTTCGCGGTTGGTTTGAAGAACATTCTGGACAATTCCAACGAATGATCTGGCCACCTAGATCGCCCGACATGAATCCCATCGAGCATTTATGGGACATCATCGAGAGGTCTGTTCGTGCCCAAAATCCTGCACCATCAACGCTTTCACAATTATGGACGTCTATCGAGACAGCATGGCTCAATATTCCTGCAGAAGACTTCCAACGACTTGTTGAGTCCATGCCACGTCGAGTTGCTACACTTCGCCGGGCGAAAGGAGGACCGACACGATATTAAGAGGTATCCCATGACTTTTGTCACTTCAGTGTATATAGTTGATGGAACTTTTCATGTATAAGCCTGAATACTACCTCTACATTGAATCAAAGGTCAAAGTCTTTAATCTTAAGCTTAAGGTTTAAGATTCTTGTAATTCAGCTTATTCTTGCAATTCTGCATTTGGAATTTTCTTATGATTTTTTCACTTTTTAAATAGGTAGGATTTAGTCCTGGTTACGGGGTTATTGTGTATAGTAAAGTGAACCAAACCTATCCTTTGAAGTGTGACACAAAACCAATCCGAAGGAGGGGATAATTTCCATCTACCCTCTTTCATTCAAGATAAACAAAGTCTTAAGTTCTGTTTACACTTGAGAAAGTTTTTTTAGTTCTATTTACGCTCAGGTATTTAGTTCTCTAGTGTGGCGCCACAGCCTCATCATGGATGAGCATGAAGTGCAGCTTCAGATGCATCTCATGTTCGGCCCAATCAGCATCAAGAAAATCAATGACGCTCTTATTATGAAATAGAGCCTGATATTGTGGAAGTTATAAAAGCAAGCCATATTAGATGGCTGGGATACATTCTCAGACATGGCGACACAAATCCAACTAAAAATGTGACTTTTTCAACAATTGCGACCCTGAATAAGAGGAAGGTCTCTCACCAGATGGGTTGATTCAGTCGAAAGAGATCTAAAGGGTCAGGGAGACAACAGATTGCCAGGACAGAGTAAGATGGAGGAAACTCATGGTGAGTGCTTTGGGCTGTAGTGCTGATGAAGAAGTACTGGAGAATTTATGATTTCTTCCACATTTTTTGATTTATTTCATCAATGGAAGGTAAATATTGAATGTTGAATTGCCTACCACATACATAATAGATCTTTTGGACAATATTGTGAAAAAATTGAAACAACAGTCAGTTTACATCCTGAAAGCCATATAATTTAAAATGGATATGCAGAGCCCCTGACTTGATATTAAATCGTTAGTCTTAATAATATATGCAAAATTTAAAGCTTTTGCATGAAAAACTAATGTTTATTTTAAGTAAAAGTTTTTTGAGATGGAAGTTTCTTGTGTTGCACAAGAATTCCATCAACTATACAAGTTCCATCAACTATATGTATCACAACACACCAACATGAAAACCAGAGCAAAACTGTCAAGGAGTGAAACACAACCATTTAAAACACAACCACAACCATTAGAAACACAACCATTTTACTCAACAAAAACCACTACCTGTATTCGCTACATGTGAATTGTATAGCAAATATAATAACATTCATTAAAATAATAACTTATGTTCTTAATATATTCTTCCTATACATTTTTTGGATGCTATAGAGCTCATATCAGATGATTAATATTATATATTTTCATATAACAATCCAATTAGTATTTTTAAATTTAAAAATTTAAATTTAATTTTCTAAGAAATTTGGATAAATTCAGGCATAATAGTGAGCTATAAAGTACCTATGGTAATATGGTACATGAAACTAATGTGATTAAATTATTAAAAGATGTTTTTTTTTTGTATGAAAAAGCTTTTCAGTTAAAAGAAAGAACGGAAAACGCTTTTATTTTAAAAATATACATGAATGTAATTACTTTCAAGAAGTGAGCTTGGAAATCTACCACACAGCCCTGTACACAAAACACTACGTTTTTTTCATTAGTTAACAACCAGCTTTCTCCATCTAGCAGCTTTTTTTTTTTCTTCTTTTTTACATTAAACATTATCCCGTCATACGGCAGAAAGTGATTAGGAATATGAGATGTTCCAGGTGTTCTCAAAGCAAAAAGGAGAAGAATAAAGAAAAGGAAAAGCCATTCGCCCATTTTTTACTCATTTCTGCACTAAGCCAACTTTCTTTACGGAAAAAAGAAAAAGATTTTTCTTTATATCCAAAGTTCTTCAATTTTGTTGGAATTTTTTCTTTTCTTTTCTTTCCTGTCCTTTTCTTTTTTTCCTTTACATTATCATTATTCGGTTGGCTGTATGTGTACTTTTTACTTTCATTTAAGTTAGCTTTTGTACTGGTAGCTAGGTCCTGTTTTACTGTTACTACTACAGCAGCAACGTCTGCAGTGAATGCAAAATTTATTTATTTATTTATATTTTTTTTTTCTGTTTCTTATTATTTTTATTTTTATTTTTATTATATCCCTGCCGGCATAAAGTTAGCTTTGCCGAACGTAGATATGTCGTTCTTCTGTCTTCTGTTCTGTTCTTTTCTGTTCAGTTGGTGTACTTCTTTTTCTCATTTCTTCCCACTTTTTTTCTACTACCTTTTTTTTCTTTTTCGTTTTCTCATCTTGTAGTATAACTGCAACTGCAACTTTTGAATGGAAAGGAAGCTATGCTCCAGAGGATTTCCATCCATTGTTCTCTTTCTCCGAAGAATACGTCGTCCGGAGAATTCGAGCTACAATCTCACATGATCACAGAATTCTTCTTAGAATTTTGTTTCAGGGAAACTAACCGTCTCTAATGAGCGGGTCAAATTCTTGAGAAAACAAAAATTATTTCCTAAAAGCGACATAGCTCTTATAATGGCCAGCTAATTACCCCATGTTGTTTAGCAAGAAAGCCAAAAACATATTTTTTCTCCTATTATTCAAAAAATTTAAGTTTGCACTGGTTAATAGAAGGAAAATTATGAATATTTATCATAGCTTGCGTAGTTAATATTTAAAAACAACTATGAATAATAATGATATAAACTTTAATACCTAAAACAATTATAAAAAATAGAACATTCTCTTAGTTGTAAATATGAGTAATTTTTATTTAATGAGTTGTAATTGGCTGTCGTCTGGCGCTTGATACCACAGATTTCGGGTTAGAATTCTGGCGGCGCTATGAATGTTTGTAGTGGTTTGGAATCTACTTTAAATAGTAGATCCTTGTCTAATAGGACTGTAGAGCATTGGACGTAGGGATGATAACTCTACCCCTTAAAAATAAAAACAACATCTCATGTTTCGACATCTGCCAGTAGGCAGAAGTCATTGGCCCACCATGAGGCTACAGTGCCATTGAAGAAGAAGAAGAAGAATTGGCTGTCGATTAGTCGATGACTATATAGCGTTTTACGTAAGGCTGACAATAATACCATGTTAAAAGAAAACAACATCTTATGTTTCGAAATCTGCCAGTAGACAGAAGGTCTTGGCCCAACATTAGCTATAGTGCCATTGAAGAAGAATTAGAATTAGCTGTCGATTAGTTCGTTGGGCTTCTGAACTCTAGAGATTCAATTAAAATTCTTATTTTTACCTGACAAACAAACCAAAGAGACGCTTCCCATGTCTGCGCTGGGGAACGGGCACGATATATAGTAGGTCGGTAAATCCTTCCATTGGGTTCACGAAGAAAAGGTCCTTTTTAGATACCTCATTGAAATGTTCGTTCCTAATTGTAACGGCATCATAGTGGGTATAATTGTGCCCTTCGACTTCACCTGTGATTCAGCCTGAATATTGCTTACTATGTTAGCATATATTATATCAATGATGAAGGATATCATGTTAAGAGCCAGGCAACAATAACAGTACTTATGTATGTTGCACTTTTGCATTAGTTATTTTTAACAATAAACTTTGATATCAAATACTATAATTTAATGCGGTCATTCTGTACTTTATTATTTTGTAAGTTAATCTAGTAGGGTCGCAGCATGGTGCATAGACAGGTGGACTTTCGAACTAAGAAAACATGGTTTCAAATCTGATTAATAATGCCAAACCAAAAGATGGTTATGCCGGCGTTGGGCACGATATATGGTAGGTCGATAAATCTTTCCATTGGGTTAACGAAGAAAAAGATCCTTTTCTTAGATATCACCTTGAAATGTTCATTCCAAATTGTGATGGCATCATAGTGTGTCATGGCATCATATTAGGCTGCCTTTCAACTTCCTCTGTGATTCCCCATGGATAATGTTGACTATGTAAGTATATATTATATCAATGATCAATGATGAAGGACATCAGATTAAGGGCCAGACAACAATAAAAGCACTTTTTCATTAGTTATTTTTAACAATAAACTTTGATATCAAATCTTGTTCAAGTGCTCATTCTGTATCTAGTATGTGCAAATTAATCTAGTACGGCTGCGGAATGGTGCATAGACAGTAGGGAAACTAATCTAAGAAAACATGATTGGAAATCTGATTAATGATGCAGGACCAAAAGGACATTTGATCTCCACAAATTAAACAGTAAACTGACAAAATGGGCACGATATACCATAGATCGCTATGTCCTTCCGTTGGACTACAGAATTAGCGGGCGAACCTCCCGTATGCTATTAGTGGGGATATTCGTTTAAAATAGTGGTGCGGCATGTGATTGCATTGTAGAAGTTTCTGTTGCCCTTTGGGTAAAAGCTGAATCTGCTATATATCTGCTGATCTAGAAGTGAATAGTTAAGTGTCTGAAACAAGTTATTTAAAACAGCAAATATGTTCGGACTAGGTTTTTGTTTTGTTTGGTTTGGTTTGTCGTTCTACGGTCAATTTGTGCATATTTTAGGTAAGTTAGACCGGGACATACAACTTAAAGTGGATTCGAACCACTAACAAACATCCATGGCACAGCTAGGATTCTAACTTGAAGCCTGTGATACCAAATGCCAGAGCGCTAGCCAATATGCCATGAGGCCGCCTGTTCTGACTAAGAACATAAATTAAAATCTAAATAGCAATCGATTATTTCTTAACAACCCAAACCTTTCCAATAAAATTCAATAAAACATAATTTTTAGTTAAATAGCATGATAACAAAACTTTATTTTAGGTTTCCATTCAATTTCTTGTTCAATTTTCTATTACAAAGTTTCGATAAAAGCGATCTGATAACACTCCAGGGATCTGCCCCGATGATAATACTTCTCGAACATAGGATCCTCACTTATTACCATTTCGATCAAAGGAAGCTTATCCCATCAGTTTAAAATGCAATAGGGTTCCCAATCGATTCATAATAGCTCCGTCACATTCATTTGCTATCGATTTTTCATTTACAACGGTAACTTACGTTCCAGTGAACACATAATTATATTAAATGATCACAGAGGTCGATTATGAATGCTTATTTTCTTATTTTCCCAATAGCTGGCGATTCCGGAGGGTAAAAGGAGCCATTTGTCCGTCCTCAGCGAATGATTATTTGCGATCGCTTTCATTTGCAAAGATAAAAGGATTGATAAAATTTTGGAAGCCAATACTTCTCTGTTTGTCACTGTGAGAAAAATTCCTATGCATTATATCTTCGATGAAAAGAGATCAAATATTAACTTTCAGAAGCAATTTTCAAAGAATATTATTCGATTTCATTACAGCTTTTCTAAGACTAGTAATTAATGTGATCCTATTTATTAATGGTTAAATGCTTTTCTGAGGCGGTTTGAAAGCACCACATCTTTAATTTTTGGACGTGAGCTTCGTCGGTTGAGATTGGTGGTCGACCAGAGGGCTCTTCATTTTCTACACGTTCTCTGCCTTCTTTGAACTGTTTATACCACTTGTAAACATTTCTTTCCGATATAGGAATGCTCACCGAATGCCTTCTGCAACATTCTATACGTTTCCGCAAAAAAACAGTTCTTTTCTCAATTAGTTCAGACATTTCAGAAATCGCCGGAATCAGTTTTAGTGTCTCACAAAGCCAAGCATAACTCTAACACTAACGAATATTTTGACGTGAAATTTCACATTGATGTCAGGACAGTGCCAGCAACCTAAAAAAAAAAAAAAAAAAATTGAAATTCCTTACGCCCCGAGAATTTTAAATTGAAAATTCGTCTCATTTTTTGGACATATCTTCTATGAAAAGTGATTAAATATTAACTTTCAGAAGCAATTTTCAAAGAATATTATTCAATTTCATTACAGTCTAGTAATTAATGTGATCTTATTTATTGATGGTTAAGTGCTTATCTAAGGCCTTTCCAAATCAGGGTCATTGCTTTACATTATCATTATTTTTCCTCTTATAATTCAAATTATGTTCTAATGATGTACATGTAGTAAATTGTTTATTTTTTAAAGATGATTTTTGATGCTGCATTATAGTGTAAACTTAACACAGTGGAAACCAATAAGGAATTTTTCGATGATTTTTAATCTTCCAGTTTTCTGGAGACAAGAAAATCTTGATCTGTATCAGTATCAAAGTTTATTTTTATAACTTCATTTCAAGCCTTTTTATCCACTATCGCACAATGTATGAAGTGTGTCATATTTAAAAAATTTAAGTCAATTAATATTAAAGTTCACTGAAACTCCTATAGACATTGTTATTTTTTTTTTTTATGTATTAGAAGATTTATAAAACTTTGTGCTTCTGTTGATAAAAAATCTTTTGGAGTAGTATTTTCATGAAACTTCCGGGAAAAAATGACCATAGATTGGACATAGAGGCATGTAAGAAGATATGCATATGCATATCTTAGAAAATTGATAAAAATTTGTGTAAGAGAAAATAAAACAATTTCGGTTGATAAAAAAATCTTTAGATTTTTATAAAATTTCAGAAAAAAACCCCTCATAGATTGGGCATAGAGACCTATAAGAAGATATGCATGTCTTAGAAGATTGAGATTGATAAAACTTTCTGTAAGAGAAAATAAAACAGTTTCTGTTATAAAAATTATGAAACTTCCAGAAAAAAAAATTCTGTAGGTTGGACAAAACAAATAAGAAGATATGCATGTCTTAGAAGATTGAGATTGATAAAACTTTGTGTAAGATAAAACAGTTTCTGTTATAAAATTATAAAACTTTCAGAAAAAAAAAAAAAAAAAAAAAATTCTGTAGGTTGGAAATAGAGACAAATAAGAAGATATGCATGTCTTAGAAGATTGAGATTGATAAAACTTTGTGTAAGAGAAAATAAAACAGTTTCTGTTATAAAAATTATGAAACTTCCAGAAAAAAAATTCTGTATTTTGGACATAGAGACAAATAAGAAGATATGCATGTCTTAGAAGATTGTGATTGATAAAACTTTGTGTAAGAGAAAATAAAACAGTTTCTGTTATAAAAATTATGAAACTTCCAGAAAAAAAAAATTCTGTAGGTTGGACATAGAGACAAATAAGAAGATATATACATGTATTAGAAGATTGGTAAAACTTTGTGTAAGAGAAAATAAAGTAGTTTCAGTTATAAAAAATGTTTTGGGTGGTGTTTTTATGAAATATAGAATAAATTGACCACATTCAACAACAAAACTAATGAAGACCGTAATTTTATTAATAAAATATTAATCTAAAATTAATTTTACAACTTAATTTGTAAAACTTTTCTATGATCTTAACGCATAATTGTTTCAGTCATGTTAATTGCCTACGCAATTCAATAAATAAATCTTTCAAATATATGAATTCACCCGATACTCTATCACTTAATCAATATTTTTCTCAGGAATATATAATTCAGAAATAATCTTAATTGCTTTCATATTTAATTATTTTTGGCTAATTTAAATCATATCAAAGCTTTACACCTCGAGAAAGTTTCAAAATCTTATTTAAATTTATTGCACATAATCATCAAAATAATAAGTAGCATTTATAATTACATAGCGAACATATATTATACAGCCTACTTGTCTTATCTCTTACTTGTTTCAATTTACACATCTTCAGACTATGTAAATCATTCAGTACCTTCTAAACTATATGAATTCATTTACAATTTCTCTAAATATTTCTTAGAAATTTATTATTTGAAAAAAAAAAATAATTTGAACATGTTTATCATTCTGAATAATAAAAGCGACATAAATTTAGACACCCTCCGGCATTACGTCTTCATATATTTCAAGTTTTATATTCAATTATGCTTCGTAATCATTAGCATACACATTTTCCGACTATCTTAAGCATAAAGCATATATCTTTAAATTATTTAAATTTATGCACTTGCTTTAATTCATCCACCTCCCACCTCCTTTAATTTATGCACATCCAGAATTGTATGAATTTATGGTGACTCACTGAGTCTCTTTTATTCTTATCCTTCCCCCAGTACCACATTAGCCAGGAACACAAATTCCAATACATTCCTTCTCTTAATTTTCCGCCATGTATTGGCAAACTTGAAGAACCTCTTCTAACAAAGGACTTATCTGCATTTCATTACCAACGTCACATAAATCCTTTGCTGTACGCTCATCAATGGAAGATAAAAATTTTGCAATAAGGCCATAAGTGCTTAAAAGCGTCCGGCATTTTTGAACAAAAACTCTGTAGCATATCGAGATATTCTCTAAGAGTTTATGAGACAATTAACTTCTCCCTCCCCCTTCCCATCCCATCCCATTATAGGTATTTGTATGAAAGACACCGGCCGGGGAAAGATTCTGTAAGCGCTACTAACCGTAGAAGAAAAAAAATCTAATTATATATCAAAAGCGCGAATTATGAGTTTCTGCATTTCCAGAGATAAGCATTGAAAGGGAGATTTAAGATACTTTCCCGACTAGCACGACGCACTGACGCATAAAGGGAGATATATCTGCACTTGAAAGCACGATAAACAAGAATCAGGTGGGTTTTTTTTTTCTTTTCTTTATTTTGTAATTAGTAGGGTAAAAAGAACAAGAAAATGAAAAAAAAAAAAGAAGTTAGTTTGCTGAAAATGAAACAAGTTTTTTTGGAGGATTTTTTTTTTTCACTTGCTAAAAAGACACTATGTTTTTGCCATATATGGAATTGTTTTGATAAATTTTGACATTATATGAAAGTTTCATAATGAAATCTTCCGGGTTTTTATTTGATATGGTCAGAAACAGATGTAAAGATGAATGCATCAAGTGTAGTGGAATCTCAGTATAAATCCTTTAAATAAGTATATCCTGTTCCGGAGGCGGAACGGAAATGTCTACAACTTTTGTTTGGAATACAATTCGTTAGTGTCAAAATATTTGCCAAATAAGAGGATGTTAAAAATTTTGCAGATAAACCTGGCCCAACAAAGCAGTAATAGCATTATCTGGGTTGGCCAGACTATTACTACTTATGACATTGCTTGGATTAATATAACATTGTCTGGATTGCCCAGACAATGCTATTACAGTTTATGATATTGTCTTGATCTAGATATACTGGATTAATATGACATTGTCTGGATTGCCCATACAATGTCGTATTTCTAAAACACACTGAGGAGAAAGCAGAAGCAAGGCTGTTTGGACAAATTCTTAGTAAACCTCAATTCTTCACCAGGTTCACACAGAGTAGCGAAACAGAAAACACAAAATTAAATAGAGGAATTTTAATTTATGTATGTAATTCATCCAGTCTAACAGCGTTTTAATTTATTTTTTCAGTAAACAATGCTTAAATTATTTTATTTAACTTCATCAGTATATAATGAGCCATTAACAATAAGATTCTTTTTATATAGGAACAGATTAATCATTTTCATTTAATTTCTTATGGAAAAAATTCATTTGGTATACATCCTGTTTGTCATAAATCCATAGATCTGGAACAGATTTAGGACGTAACCAAGGCCCAACTGTTGCATCTATACCATCGAGGCCTACTGTTGCACCTATACCACCGAGGCACCATTGTTGAACCTATACCACCGAGGCACCATTGTTGGACCTATACCACCGAGACACCACTGTTGTACTTATATCATTGAGGCACCGCTGTTGAACCTATACTACCGAAGTACCACTGTTGCACTGTTACCTCTGAGTGTCATTACTTGAAAAAATATGCTCAAGGTATAAAATTTCAATATAAGAAATTCTTCTGCATTTCCTCTTATAACGTTTCATTATATATTGCTATCCCCAATCAACCACATCGAAGAAAATTGTTCCACATTTAAGTATTAGCATCATGTCAACTTTTTTGCAAGCCGTTCCTTAGTGAAAAATAAAAATAATAAAAGAATAACAATTGTGAACAAATACTCAATAGAAAGATACACTGTTTATCGAGAAATTCTTTATGGGTTTATAAGATAGTTATACTCCCACACCATCATAAGTTACAATATGAAAGATACTATCAGAACATTGAATTTTTATTTTTTTTTGGGGTGGAGGGATTTTAAATTGACACGGAAGGAAAAGAAAAATTAAAAATTTGTTTGTATACAAAATAACTTTAAATATAATTAAAAAGGAACAAAATGATACGCAAACACATTAAAATTTACTATGGTAGACGAAATATATTTATTGAATAAGTCATCGAAGCAAATGTTTTTTTTGTGGGGAGGTTTGGTTTTTAAAAATATACAATCATTAGAGTTAGAGCAGCCTGATGGTTAGACAATTGCATTTATGAACCGAGTTCCACATTTATGCTCTATGTGGGTATGATAAAGGAGTGATTAGAGATCTGGTACTTGGTGGTACGGGTTTCGGCCTCGAGTCCCACCGGTACCATGTAGGTTTGTAGTGATTCGGAATCCACTTTGAGCCGTAAGTCCCGGTCTCATAAGACTTTAGAGCATCCCAGTACCCAGTCAGATTTCTTCTCATCCACATCATTCCCAAACTGTAAAGGGGCAGCTCAACTCTAGGCACAGTGGTGGTGTGTGTGGTGTAATAGTAGTGGGGGTTCGGAATACACTTTATACTGTAGGTCCTGGTCAGTTTAGCCCTCACTCAGAAAATGACAGTAGGAGAGCTACAAATCACACCAAACCAAATCTCAGTGAAAAATAAAAATAATAGAAGAATAAATAAATAAATGAAAAGTTAAATGTTAGTTGTCTCTAAATAAGTTTAAAATTGTTTAAAAACATCAAACAATTTAAAAGAAATACACAACAGAAAGATACACTGTTTATCGAGATATTCTTTATGGTTTATGACATAGTTACACACTAACACACCATCATACGTACTATATGAAAGATACGATCGGGGAAAGATTTTGGGAAAAAAATAATTGTATAAAAAGAAAATATGCGTTTTTCCATTCGAACAGATCAACTTTGAAGGAAGATTTAAGATCTATTCCCGACGACCACGACACACTAACGCATAAATAGGATCTATCTACACTTGAAAGCACGATAAAAACAAGAATAGGAGAAGGTTTTTTCTTCTTTTCTATTTTGTAAGTGATAGGGTAAAGGACAAGAAAAAAAAAAAAAAAGTTGGAAGTTTTTCCGTGGTGCAAGTTAACTGAATATAAAACGATTCCTTTTGGACGGAATATTTTCTTCCTCTCTTGCCACGGGAAGAGAGACTGTTTTTTGTCATATTTATATGGCACTGCTTTTGATAAATTTTGACATTTTTCTGAAAGCTTTGCGCCCGAGATTTTCCGTTTTCTGCTGGCAGTTCGATTTGGTATGCGAAGAAAAACACTGGATTTTTTTGGAGGGTTCACAGATTTTAAATTGACGTAGAAGGAAAAGAAAAATTAAAATTTTTTTTTGAATGCAAAGTAACTTTAAATTTAACTGAATTAATATTAGAACAATAATGGAAAATTTTTAAGTGTAAGATTTATCTCTGGCAGTGTGTATAAAAGTTGATCTCTGGTAATGTATAAAGTTGGTCTCTAGCTGTTGATATAAAGATTATATTTGGTAATGTATAAAGTTGATCTCTAATTGTTGGTGTAAAGCTGATCTAATTATTGGTATAAAGCTAACATCTAATTGTTGGTATAAAGTTTATCAGCTATATGCAGAGTGGTGTGGTGTGGTGTAATAGTAGTAGTAGTTGTGGTTCAGAATCCAATTTAAACTTTATGTCCCGGTCTGTTTTTAGTCTTCTTGGCAGAAGTTGATAGTAGAGCGACAATCACCCCAAACCAATTCTCAGTGAAAAATAAAAATAATAGAAGAATAAAAAAAATTTTAATGTTAATACTTTTATATAATTTGTTTTAAATTGTTGAAAAACATCAAACAATTTAAAACAAATACACAACAGAAAGATACATTGTTTATCGAGATACTCTTTATTGGTGTAAGACAAAGTTATCCTCGTAGGTTACTATACTAAAAATACGATTGAAAAGATTCTCTAACAAAAAATAATTATATAAAAAGGGTGAAATGTGCGTTTTCCATTCGAACAGATCAACTTCGAAGGAAGATTTAAGATCGTTTCCCTACGACCACGACACACTAACGCATAAATAGGATCTATCTACACTTGAAAGCACGATAAACAAGAATCGGGGAGATTTTTTCTTCTCTCTTTATTTGGTAAGTGATAGGGTAAAAAGGACAAAAAAAAAAAAAAAAAAAAAAAAAAAGTTCGAAGTTTTTCCGTGGTGCAAGTTAACTGAATATAAAACGATTCTTTTGGAGGGGAATATTTTTCTTCTTCCCTTGCCACGGAAGAGAGACTGTTTTGTCATATTTATATGGCACTGCTTTTGATAAATTTTGACATTTTTTCTGAAAGCTTTGAGCTCGAGATTTTCTGTTTTCTGCTGGTATTTTCGATTTGGTATGCGAAGAGAAACATTGAATTTTATTTTTTGGGGTTCACAGATTTTAAATTGACATGGTAGAAATGAAAAATTAAAAATGTGTTTGATACGAAGTAACTTTAAATATAATTGAATTAGGATTATAATGGAAAAATTTTAAATGTAAATTTATTTCTAGTTGTTGATATAAAGTTGCTCTCTAGTTGTTGATATAAAATTGATCTCTAATTGTTGGTATAAAAGTTGATCTCTAATTGTTGGTATAAAATTTATCTCTAATTGTTGATATAAAAGTTGATTTCTAATTATTGGTATGCGTAAAGTTTATCTCTGGTAATGTATGAAGTTGATCGTTGGTGGCTGCCATTACTACAAAGTGTATACAAGGTTATGGTATCGAGATTATTTTGCATTGATAGTTGTCAATGCAAAATGTCTGGATGTGTACTTTTCAAGAATTTTTTCAATACAATGAAGGCTTGGGAAGAGTTTTTTAGGGGCAGCAATGAAGAGTTGTCGAAGGGCTGTTTCTTCAATGTAAGATTTTCTTTCATGCAAATGAAGAACTGTCTTGCCTGAGAGTTTTCTTGGAAGATATTACTCTTCCTCCTTTTCTTTCTCTGGTATGTAACATAGCAACCTATGGTTCACATTTACAAAAGCTGAATTTTCTACAATTCAGATGTCTAATTTTACTTTTATTCTTGTGAATGTAATATAGCATTTCTCCTTTTGTGTAATACTGCAATACACATGTAATTCTCAAAAATGTGTTAATATATTTCATTTCCACTTAATTATTTTGTTTCCCATTCTTGAGAATGTAATACAATTGAATCTGCCTTCCTTTCAAATTCAATCTGTTACAAATCCACCTTTTATCCTTCTTTTTAAAACTGAATCAGTTACAATTATCACATCTTTTCCCCTTCAGTCTTCCGAATGTAATATATCAGCTTATGATTTGGATTAGATAATGCTGAATGTGCTACGCTCAACAATATTTCATAAAGATGTTTATAAATCGAATTATAATTTTTTTGAACTATAAAATAGCGAGAAAACATATTTGTGAAAAGAATAGCACTTAACTTTTTAATTTTTTATCTTTCATAGATGGTCATTAACATTTTATAGAAATGCGAATATTACGATATTTAAATAAAAATTATTTAGCATTTGCTTTAATATAATTGAAAAAAATTTAATTTTTACTAAGTGCTCAATGAATTGGGCATAAATATAAACTATAAATGGCTAATAATTAATTCATTTTATATAAATAGAATTAGAATTTTTTCGAACTATAAAATAGCTAGAAAACATAATTGTGAAAAAAAAAGAACACTTAAAATTTTTTTTTTTCCTTTTTTTCAGAAATGGTCATTAACTTTCTATAAGAATGTGAATATTATGATATTTAAATCATTAAAAATTATCTAGTATTTGCTTTAGTAAAAATTTAAATGTTATAAATAAATGAAGTGCTCAATGAATTAGTCATGAATATAAGCAATAAATTAAGCTATTAATAAATATAGTTATAAATTGCAAATAATTTATTCATTTTATAAATGAGTTTATAAATCGAATTAGAATTTTTTTCGAACTATAAAATAGTGAGAAAACTTAATAGTGAAAAGAACAGCACTTAACTTTTTCTTTTTCATAGATGGTCATTAACATTCTATATAAATGTAAATGCTATGATATTTATATTTTTCATATATGTAAGCCATACGTAAAAATATACTATCCATTCAAAAATTACCAAATGTGCTACAAAAATATACCATTCTTTGAAATGGCCTCTTTTTAGAAAAAAAAAAACTAAATTACTGTAACAAAGTATTCTGTTAAAAGTTTTGCTCCATTCCTTTAAAAAAAAAAAGAAGAATTTCAGAATATATCTTTCCATAAACAAGTTTTTTTCCAAGATAGAAATCTACAAGGGCCATTTCATATTTTGCATAAAGTTCATTTCCAAAAGTTTCCTCTCAAATATTAAAAGTTATCAACGAAACAACAGGAATTTTACTTTATTCCCTTTCACCATTTCTTTACATGTAAAAAAGCAAAACTTACCACACACAACAAAAAACAGTCATTACGTCTTTAAAGATACGAACTCTCCTAAAACTCCCAACCTTCCGTAATGAATCCCTTAAAAGAAATCTGAGTCTTGGCGAACGTACCTATTCAAAAGAAAACGAAGCCCATGTAAATTCACAACAACACTTTGCTTTTTAGAAAACCTAAGACAAATCTCTGCACTAAATAAGCAGCTTCCTGTAAGGAAGGGGGTCGAAAATTTTGGATGAATAAAAAATAAATAAATAAATAAAATAGCCCACCAACGTGAAGCTACCCATGGTGGGGAGGATTCCAACATACCAAAATCCTTTTCTTTTTTTAAATCTTCTCTGCCATGGTGCTTGAATAATGAGGCCATGAAGGGATAGTGGGGTGGGGAGATACGAAAACTTCCACATACCCAAAGAACTGATTCTATAGTGGGCGTTTAATACCCTGTCGGTGTGTCTGGTTTTATTTTCATGTTTTTGTCGAACGTGAGAGGGAATCTGCTGCCTCCCCCTTACCTTCTAAACTCGTCAATTCAGAACAAAACACTACGTAGAAAGGAGAGATCGAAAGATACTAAAAAAAATACTAATCATAACCATGATATTAATAAAAAATATTTGAAGGATATGTAGGATATAATCTTTCAGGTAAAGTATTTTAACCTATTTATGTAGGTGTAGGTGAAATATTTCATTTCGCTTTTAAGTGTCTGGACAGTAGCAGGATATTGCAATCGTTCAATTTTTAAAATTAGTCCAGTTTTTCGGCTATTATTTAGAATAAACCAATAACGATGCGACATGAAATTTCATAAAATTGATGTACTCAATTAATACAATTTATATAATTTGTCAATTTCGACGAAAAGTACTGTTCGAAATGCAAGGTTAATGCTTCCAAACTAAGATGCTAATCCTAGGAACGAACACGTAATCATACTTGTGCATGTGGATGCTTATAGAGAAACATCCTTTAGAACCACACGTGATTATTATCTCCATTCTTTGAAACCTCTATGAGTGCCGTTTTTTCCTTTATTTTTTCTTATTTTTGCAATCTTCAGTACAATTTAAACCAAACATTTAAAATTAGTAATCACATGAATGATAGAATTAAATAGTGAATCATTGGGGAAGGGCGACTGGAAGTAGTGCATATTATTGGAGATTGAAATGTAACAACAGTTGTCTGTTCAATTTATATAAACAGTTTAAAAATATTGAATCCATGGAAACGGGAAAGATCATCCAAAAACCTCGATGGCCAAAGAGAATCGTCATTTGTCTATTATACCGAGGCATAACTTTATTTTAATAGATTTTTAAGCTTTATCATGACCGTTATGAAGCTAAATGTTTTCTGGTGGCTACACGAGTGAAAGAAGAGTTAAGAAAACTTGAGGCTTATTTCTGCGCACAGGAGAACCCATTTAATTTTCCATTTTGTACTAGAATGATAGTCGGGGACACTTCTATTCACTTATAAATACTAGTTCAAATTAACTACTTATTCTCAAAATACTTTCGTCTGGAGAAGACTGGGAACTCACTACCTTTCTCTAACATCTGAAAAAAGACCACTCTGGGAGTGGAGATCTAAATAGTATTATGATCTGTGTAGTACCATGCTGGATGCGCCCCATGTGTCAGAGACCCCATGTGCAGGACCCATGTGTCGCTGATCCCCATGTGTCAGAGACTATGTGATTGCCTACCCTGTTTTTATGTTCGATATTGCAAGCTTAGTTCTAGAACTTTTAGCGTTGAGGATCCTTAAGTACGAATGTGTACGATAGCTATTGTGTCATTATTTTTTGTACTGTATCAAATTATACTTAATTTATTAAAATTTGCTCAGTAGTTATAATGACAATGCAGCAAAAAATGAAAACTCTTTTCACTTTAAATATCAGCGCAGTTAAAGCAAGGTAAATGATCCCCTTATTTGAAAACTGGTGAATTATATATTAATCTTAATTTTTCATGTAAAGGAAATTAAAATGTATACTCTGTAAGTCGAGCAAACGAAATAAAATCTATAAACATTAATTGATCTTTATACTAAAATTGTTTCACAAAAATGTTCTTCTCTTTCTCATATGACAAGAAAATTTGTATAGTTCTTCTCCAGTACTAAATGTCTGAATATATACTTCCAAAATGTTATTGTGAAAAGTTCTATATTTTCGAAACAAACTGCACATTTGGGAATAAACACAATAAACATAGTTATTACGCAATAAGTATGATAAAGAAATTGCATAGTTATTTTTTATTTGTGCATTACATTTTTTTCGATTACGGCTATGATTTTGGTGTTTGCAAACTCGTTATTTTAGGGCTGCATCATATTCTAAAAATATGCAACAAAACATATTTATCTGTTACCGACAAATTACATTCTACGATGCACATTAGAAGTAAGTATTCACATTTATACACATATAATTGGAAATTTTGGGTATACTTCCTCTTTCCAAAAACTGTTTTTATATATAGAGTAACCATAACTGCAGCATAGATGTTAAGAGCTGAATTATACAGAATGTGATTTGTAAAGGTTAAACACAACATTATTTCGTAAACATATTATTTAGTATATGGCGAATCGATTTATACGTAAAAGTTTTCATTGTCGACATTAGAAGGTAAAATGAAGTATTGCATGCCGATTTTTCACAGTAGAGTAGGCATATAAACTGAAAAAAAAAAATGGAATTCCTAACATAACATTTAGCGGGTATTTTAACAAGAATACCTATACTTCCTTTTACAAAAACTGTTTTTATATATAGAGTAACCATAACTGCAGCATAGATGTTAAGAGCTGAATTATACAGAATGTGATTTGTAAAGGTTAAACACAACATTATTTCGTAAACATATTATTTAGTATATGGCGAATCGATTTATACGTAAAAAGTTTTCATTGTCGACATTAGAAGGTAAAATGAAGTATTGCATGCCGATTTTTCACAGTAGAGTAGGCATATAAACTGAAAAAAAAAAAATGGAATTCCCTAACATAACATTTAGCGGGTATTTTAACAAGAATACCTATGCTTTTTATAGAAAGCAATTACTATGTTTCTTTTTTTTGTGTGTGTGTGAAAATTTATGATTTGTCTTTTGCAGAAAAAGTGCGTGACTCTGGATTATGTAAATTTTTTGAAATGTGATTAATGCTTAGAAACGTTAGTCAATGTTGTTTTTATCACTAGAAATCGTATTTTGGTGGGTAAATTTCAGTATATTGCCGCTTTTAAATAATCGTATAACAGTGCGTGTCAGACAGATTGATACTGTCAGACAGATTGATGCATTCTGTATTTGATAGCATTCTTTTTAAGAGTCGGCATGGTACAACATGTAACAAAAATACATTAAATACAAAAATTAAAAAAAAAAATTAAATTAGTACAAAATTAAATTAATACAAAAATCAATTATGAATTATAAAAAAGCAAATTTGTAAAGAAAAATTCTGAATTGTAAAGTCAATAGCTGCAGTCAAATGTAAAAAATGAAATGTAGTTATTAAAAACATTTTTGTCTTAAAATTTGCATAAAATGTTAGTTAATCACTAAAGGTTCATTTTTCTTATTTTTTATGTCTATTTTATTAGCTAAAATAAGCCTATAACGCAGTTTTTGGCGTTATATCAAGAATGCAAACTAATTTTCTATTTATAAATGGATTCCCCCATGGTTTTAATGGATTCCCCATGATTTAAATGGATTCCCCCATGATTTAAATGGATTCCCCATGATTTAAATGGATTCCCCATGGTTTAAATGAATTCCCCATGGTGTATGAAGAGGTTTTGCATTTGCTCGTATACATTCATTGTAATTAAGTTCCAGATATACCTATACATTAATTATGACCACTGTATTGATGCATTTATTTTTTATATTCGTGCAATTCTGCAATTATTTGTACAATAAGGCAATCAGCTGAAAATATTACAAATTGCCAGTTATATCATTGCAAATATTATTCCCATATCACTTAACTTTCATTTTTCTCATTATTTTTATGTCTGTTTTTACTGGCCAAAATGAAACTACAACGCAATTTTCGCCAGGTATCAAGAATGCCAATTATTTTAATCTTTATAATTCGATTCTCCATGGTGTATATGAAATGACTTTGCATTTTCCCCAATACATTCTTTATAATTAAGTTCCAGATATATCTATAAATTAATTACGACCACACTGTTTATGCATTTTTAAAAAACAAAATTCGTGCAAATCCTTCAATTATCTTTACAATAGTACAATCGAAAATATTTAAAGTTGGCAACTATATTGTGGCAAAGATCTCAAATAACTTAATGTACATTTTTTTTCATTATTTTGTCTATTTTTACTGACCAAAATGAGCCTTCAACTCAGTTTTTGGAGGTATCAAGAATACAAACTATTTTATTCTTTATAGATGGATTCCAAATGGTTTAAATGTATTCCTCATGGTATATTAAAAGCTTTTGCATTTTCTTCAATACATTCTTTACAATTAAATTCCAGATATAACTATAAATTAATTAAGAACACTTTGTTCATGTAGTTTTTTTTTAAATTCCTGCAATTATTTAATTATATGTACAATAGTACAATGAGCTGAAAATATTACTACTATTACTACTACTACTATTACACCAGCTTTTGGCCCGGTATCAAAAATACAAACTATTTTATTCTTTATATATGAATCCCCCTTGTGTATGAAAATGTTTTGCATTTGCCCCAATACATTCTTTATAATTAAGTTCCAGATATACCTATAAATTAATTATGACCAGTCTGTTTTTTTATAAAAATTCGTGCAAATCCTTCAATTATCCGTACAATAGTACAATCAGCCTGAAAATATTACAAGTTGGCAGCTATATTATTTCAGAGATCCTTCCGAATCTGACCAAAGAATGAGTCTGCAGCGAGTAGAAAAGTGGTTATTTCGGTAGCTCAAAAATAAATTTTCGTTTCGGGTTCTTCTTTATTCTAATTACATCTTTAGGCAGATTATGCAGGAGAAGACATAGCACGTTACAAAAAGGATGGTAGAAAAAGCATGATGTTAAAGACTATCGGCGAGGTAGTGGCACAAAGAATGTATTGAAGAAGGAAAAGAATTATTATTAGAAGGGGTGGTTGCTTTTCAAAGAAAATTACAGTGTCTCACCATGCGTGAAAAAGAGAATTGAACGAAGAGTGGCAGACATGTTCTTTTTTTGCTGTTGCCCATCATGGTAAATTCGAGGTTTGTTATATGTTAATTTAATACCAAAGACAAATGGATGTTTTTTTACCACAGTCGTCTTAACCTCCCAGGTGGAATGGAATCGCTAATAAGCATGACAAAACATCTGCTGACACTGGATATCAAACCACAAAATGTCATAAAAGATAAATAAACAGTCGTGAAACCGGCATCAGATTTTGCATTATGTTATTATAACCTCATTTCTCGTTGTTATTATTATAGAGAAATTATTTTCATTTAAAAAAATTAAATATGAATATCGAGTGTTATGTTCAGTTAAATAACAATTATATTATTTTAAAAGTTTTTTTTAATTAAAGCCAAACAATCATTGAGAAAATTTTTATTATTAACCTTTTTAAAAAAAGTTATATGTACTTTAAATAAGAAAATTTAAAAATAATATAGAATTCCCCTGTTTCACGACTGTTTATTATTTGATGCTTATTAATTATGTTGAACAATTACCGTCACTATTTCAAGAAATTATTTAATAGTTCCTTAATAATTTCTCCAAATAGTGATGGTAATTGTTCAGCATAATTGATTAAACATAAAATAATAAACAGTCGTGAAACAAGGATCAGATTTTACATTATATTATTATAACCTCATTTCTTGTTATAGAGAAATTATTTTTATTTTAAGAAATTAAATACGAATATCGAATGTTATGTTTAGTTAAATAATAATTAGATTATTTAAAAATTTTAATTAAAGCCAAGCAATAATCGAAATTTTTTATTATAATACCCTTTTCAAAAGTTATATGTGTTTTAAATAGGAAAATTTAAAATAATACAGAAAAGGAACTATTAAATAATTTCCTGAAATCGTGATGGTAATTGTCCGATATAATTAAAAAAAAAAAAAAAAACATTTAAGGATTTATAGTAAAATTACACAAAATTTAAAAGAAAAAGCAGGGATTATATCATAGAAAATAAATATTATTGCAAATTAGTCCAAAAGCAAACATTTATGAGTTAATTGTTTAAAGAATATGATTCACATTTAACAAACAACAAGTATATTTCTTTATACGTTTAAATTGAAACACAAAATTTTGCGAAAAGAATTATTTTCCTATAATCATATTTCATTTATATAAATTATATTTTTATATTATATTTATCATTTATTCTATTATATTTATATATTATATTTTTCATTTATTCCATTATATTTATATATTATTAATATATTATATTTTTATATTTCATTTTCTTTTAAATTTATTTTACCAATGGTAAGAGAAAATGACGACCTCGTAAGGTTTGTCATTTTCTTCTGGTATTGGAAATAAATAAAAAATAATCATTTTCATAAATTTAGCATTATAATCATTATTGTATTATTGAATCAGTTAGATAACACGATGTGTTTACGAACTGGGAAGCTGAGTTCGAAACCTGTAAAGTGAAACTAAACTGAAAACTGCAGTGTTTAGCTCATATAAATCTTTAGGTTGAAAATTCCGTTGTTTTGTTTATGAAGATTTTATTTTGAAAGAGTAATTAATATAGTTTTTTATAATATAATACATATTTAAACATTGAAGTTTTATAAATCTGACTCGTAAACGAATGACGTATTGAAATAATTTTCATTCGATTACGATTTAAGCACGTAACGAATGACATATATAAATCGTAGTCGAATGGTTGCATTAAATGAAAGTAAATTATTCTGCCAAAATTAACTTTAAAATACGAACTTGCATGTTTTTAATGGAAAATTTATAATTAAACAAATTTCCGTAGCATCAAAAATAAATTTGAAATTTAAATTTTATTAAAAATAATATATAATCCCTGTAATTGACGCATTGTTATTCCTGAAATTATATTTAAAAAATTACTGTAATCCAGAAATGCAATTCGAGCCATCTGGCTTTAATAAAAATACTCCACTGTCTCCCATTTTAATTTAATGGAAAAAGATATAAATATTTTTGTTTGTTTGATATCATTTTCTTGTCCGGTGCATCATGAGGAGGGTACATACAATTTTAATCAACGAACCCAACAGAAAATCTTCTCCAAGATAATTCAATATGACATCACAGTGAAAAAGAAAAAAAAAAAGCGAATCTCAATCTTCTTCCAACAGAGTACTTTGATGTAGTAGAAGATTCAGAAGAAGCGAAGATTAGAATTAAATTTGAAGCCGTGAAAATTGACTCGCGAACAGAAAGCACCAGCCAACTAACACTGAATAATTGCTGAACTGCGAGAGAAAAATTTGTATTTGTAGTATCAGTATAAGAAGATAATATCGTGGAAATTAAATTTCGATATCTTTTAAACAGAGAGTGGTAGTAATATAATTTTTATTCGGTGTGAGGCGTTTTAGTGTCAGTGTCTGTTTGAAATTAGAGCGAGAACTGATACTTCAGAACTACAGAACTTTTTGCATTTGTTTATTTACTTATTAAGTATTTTTTTCTTGTAATTGTCTAGTACTACTGAGAAAATTGAATTTCTTCGCACCTTGTTGAAAACATGCAATTGTAATATTGCAATACATTTCCTAATACAATTCTCTTGTTTCCCAGAAGTGTTTTCGTGATGTTTTAAAAATTAGACTAGCAGCTAACAGTTTTAAGGTTGGAACACTTTGGTTTTCAATATTATTTTATTTGTTATTGCTTAAATTCTTCCTCTTTCATTTTACACGATTCAAAGCATTTATAATTTTAAATATTGATTGTACAAAGTTTATAGATGAAAATATTATTCAAGAATCAACTAAAATGTTTAAATTATCAAATAGATCTCATGCGTTTTTAAACTTTTAAGAGTAGTAAATCAATTTTTAATTTAAAAAAAAAAAACATGGCATAAGACATTTGAGGAATGTCGTATTTAAATACTAAAAAAAATTAAATTATTTACTTATTTTTATTTAAATTTGTAATCAAAAAGAATTTCCAGTAGCATCAAAAATAAATTTGAAATTTAAATTTCATTAAAAAATATATAACATCACTGTAATTGACGCATTGTTATTCCTGAAATTAGATTTAAAAAAATTACTGTAATTCAGAAATGCAATTCGAGCCAGCTGGCTTTAATAAAAATACTCCACAGTTCTCCCATTTTTATTTATAATGGAAAAAAGATATAAATATTTTTGTTTGTTTGATATAATTTTCTTGTCCGGTGCATCAAGAGGGTACATAAAATTTTAATCAACGAACCCAACAGAAAATCTTCTCCAAGATAATTCAATATGACATTACAGCGAAAAAAAAAAAAAAGCGAATCTCAATCTTCTTCCAACAGAGCACTTTGATGTAGTAGAAGATTCAGAAGAAGCGAAGATTAGAATTAAATTTTGAAGCCGTGAAAATTGACTCGCGAACAGAAAGCACCAGCCAACTAACACTGAATAATTGCTGAACTGCGCCAGAAAAATTTCTATTCGTAGCATCTGAATAAGAAGATAATATCTTGGAAATTAAATTTCGATATCTTTTAAACAGAGTGTGGTAGAAATATAATTTTTGTTCGGTGAGATGCGTTTTCATGTCAGTGTTTGTTTGAATTGTCTGGGAAATCTTGCTGGAACTGTCTTTGAATTGTTTGTTTGTTTGTTTTTCTTGTAATTGTCTGGGAAAATTGAATTTCTTCACACCCTGTTGTAAGCATGCAATTGTATTAATACAATACAATTCCTAATATACTAATACAATTCTCTTGTTTCTTGAACTGTTTTCGTGATGATTTTAAAATTAGACTAGCAGCTAACAATTTTAAGGACGGAATGCTTTTGTTTTCACTGTTATTTTATTTGTTATTGCTTAAATTCTTCCCCTTTCATTTTATTCGATACCATGCATTTCTAATTTTAAATATTGATTTTTCAGAAGTTTGTAGAGGAAAATATTATTCAAATGTCAACTAAAATGTTTAAATTACTTAAAATGATTTTATGCATTTTTAAGAAATTCATCAATTCTTAAATCAATTTTTAAAAAAATCGTACCATAAGACATTTGAGGTATGTTTGTGTTTAATTACGTAATATTTAATTATCTAATTATTAATCATTTTATTAATTTATATTTTATTTACTAACTATTTTATTTATTAATTTTTTATTCCAACATTATTTTTATTAAATTTAATTATTTTAATTAAATTTATGAAGCATCTTATCATGCTTAAAATTCAGAATCATAACTGCAATATGATAAAAAATATATTAGAGTATTAATTATTAGGGGATTTTGTATTAATAACACTTATTCATTATAAGAATAATTTCGTATTAATTATAATATATTTTTTAATATGACTGCCTGTTTTTCATCTGTTTTCATATTTTCTGTAATAATAATATTTATGAATATTTCGCAAATTCTCATTGCTTTTAATATTATATTTATTATTTAATCATTTATTGTTTTAGTTTATTATATTATTATTTTAATATTTAAAAAAATCTATGCAAACAACAAATTTAAAACATTTACGCGTTTCTAAATTGCGTTCCTTTTTCCATTCTAAGTTACCATAGAATTTTCAACAAATTTCAAGAAAAACCAATGTTTACTATGAAGAACACATATATCACCTTTAACACATTGCAACGTAGCATTAATTTCTCGAAAATTGAAAACATGAACTAAATTCTTCGTTAATTTATTTTCTCAAAAATAAAATATTTTTTTATGTAATGAACTTTTACTCTACTTTAAACATTTTTTAAAGAGTTCAGAAATTTATATACACATTTCATATTTAATTATAGAATAAAATATTTACCGTGTTCTGTATAATTATTGTTTTACGATATTGTAAATAACTATCTATAATGACTATAATTGGTCAATGGTATGTTTAGGAATGCAATTATCTAAATGAAACTCTCAGAAATATTAGCTGTTCCATGAATAAATGGCTATTGTTAAAGTCAAATGTGAAAATAAATAGGGCCTCTTTTAATTTTACGATAGGCTTTATAATTTAAATTATTATTAAAATAAACAAAATAAACAATTTTAATAGTATGCAGTTTTCTTTCAGCTAAAAATGTAAACAATTTGATGAAATTTTATTTAAATCTTATAAAATAATACTTCTATTTATTATAGAAAATATTTTTGCTATTAAAGCGAAATATTTAACTATTGTTCTTATTGAATTAGCTCTTCCAAAAATCAATGACTTATTAAATTCAAATATGAAAATAAAAAGATTTAATTTAATTTTACGATATCATTTATAATTTAAATAATTATTAAAGTAAATAAAATTAAACAATTTTAATTGTATCATACTGTACTTTTCTTTTAGTTAAAAATTTAAACAATGTGATGAAATTTTATTTATTTTTATTACTGTCAAAAAATAATGCTTCCATTTATTATAGAAATATTATTTTGCTGTTAAAGTAAATTTACAAAAATAAGTAATCAAGTAATAATAAAATAAGTAATAAGTAAAGGCTAATAAGATATTTAAATATTGCTCTTATTGAATCAGCTGTTCCATAAATCAATGACTACTATTAAAATCTAATGTGAAAATAAATAAGACTTGGTTAATTTTTGTAAGATTTACGACATCATTTATAATTTAAATTATTATTAAAATAAATAAAATTAAACAATTTTAATAGTATAATAATGTAATTTTATTTCAGATAAATATTTAAACAATTTAATGAAATTTTATTTATTTCCATTAATGTAATAAAATAATATTTTTATATATTATAGAAAATATTTTTGTTATTAAAAGCAAATATTTGAATATTCCACTTATTGAATCAGCTGTTCAAGAAATCAATGACTGTTATTCATAAAATAATACTTAAATTTATTACAGAAGTATTATTTGTTATTAAAAAAACGAAATAATAAAAATGAGCAATCAAATTAAAGCAATAGAAAATATTTTTGTTATTAAAGCAAACATTTGAATATTCTACTTATTGAATCAGCTGTTTCCATAAATATTAATAAAACAATACTTCAGTTTATTATGGAAGTATTATTTTTGTTATTAAAACAAAGCAACAAAAAATAAACAATAGAATTAAAGCAATAGAAATATTTTAGTAATAATGCAAAAAAAACAAAAATAAGCAATCGAATTAAAGCAATAGAAAATATGTTTTGTTATTAATATATATTTTTTTATAAATTTTTAATATTTTTATATATTTTTATATATTTTATATAATAAATATAATTTGAATATTGCTCTTAGTATTGTATAATTCTAAATCCTGTTATTTCAAACAAAAATGAAGTATATCAATAATTTTTTTTGAAAAAATATGCAATATTTTTGTAGAGACAAATAGCAAATGCATGAAAACAGTAATAAATTTCCTCAAATTTTCGCTGTTGACTACATACAAGAAATAGACCAAAATTTAAAATATATATATATATGTCACCACATTTGAAAGTCACAGACTTCCACCCCGTTTCTTATACCAAAGCAAACATTTCCGGGAAAAATTCAACCTTAAGCGAAATTGTTGGTGCGGCAGTTTTTTCCCAAGAAAAAGAAATATTTTTTTTTTGAAAAAAAGAAAGAAAAATTCAGCTGTCGACAACAAATATATTTTCAGCATCAGCAAAGCGAAGAAAAGATCGCTGTCACCCCCTGCCATCGTCCACTAACACAAAACAAACGCCAACAAAGAAAACTTCCACACCAAAAAGAAAAAAAAGAAATTTTTCTTTTTTTTCTTTTTGTTCTTCTTGTCTTCTTTTTCTTACTTATACTCTTTCTTCCACAATTCTGATATCGAATGCCCGAAATTTTCTCTCCCATGAAGATTTAATGTGCTGCGAAAATTTCAGCTGATACCCAAAGCTTTTGCTTTGAAATGTCGCCAGTTAAACTCACAGTTATTGTAATATCATACAGAGACCACATCTGGCTTTTCATTGTCAGGCTGCTGCTGAATTCGAAAGTTTGGGGTGGAAATTTTGGGCAACAACAAAGATTTTTTTCATATGAAAAAAGCTACTTTACTTTCTGTTTTATTTCTGGCATGTTTTTTTTTCATTTTCAATATGTTGGGTTCTATTTGGATTTCCAATGTTTACTTGTTATCTTAAAAAATGAGTGGGTAGTTCATAGATTTGAATGAGGTAAGTTTTGAAATAAGATTTTTATGTTTATCTCAAGTCAAATAATAAATATTTTCGTTAGTTAAATAAATATAGTTTATGTTCAGAAATGTTCATAAGCTTTCAAATAAACTGAAGATATATATCGGTTTGAAAATTTTTATCTTATCCAAAAGATTTTAGACTATAGTATAATATTTATTCATAAGTTTAACATTGATATGGATAATCTACAACTATATCGTATCTAAAAAAATAAGTATTCTACATTTGCCTTTTTGTATTAGTTTTACACATTTTAAACATTTTTACCATTACATGCGATTTAAGATTTGGATGATGATGATGTTGATGAACATTACTTTCTGTATCGACGTCATATAGTGCAGAAAAGGCTTTGAATTATTATAAAAAAAACCCTGTCAACCAATCAGATTGTCGAGGTAGACTGTCTTTAACACTAACTTCATCAAGTCTACTCATTTTCAATGATGATGGACATTACTTTTTGTATCGACATCATATCGTGTAGGGAAGGTGGAAGCAACGCCTTTAAGGGAAAGAAGGCTAGAAAATGCTCTGCAATGGCATTATTATTGAAAATATTCCGTAAACCTCTGACCAATCAGATTGTCGAGGTGGAATGTCTTTACCAATAACGTCATCGTTTTCAATGATGATGGACATTATATGATGTCTATACAGAAAGCAATGTAGGAAAGGTGGAAAAAACGCCTTTAAGGGTAAAAAGGATTGAAACTGCATTGCAATTGTATTATTACTGAAAAAACCCCTCAAACATATGACCAATCAGATTGTTGAGGCCAGTCTTTAGCACTGACATAATCTAGTCTATTCGTTTTCAATGATGATGGACATTACTTTCTGTATCGACGTCGTATGATGTAGGAAAGTTGGAAGCTACGCCTTTAAGGGGAAAGAAGGAATCGAAATTGCTCTGCAATTGCATTATTATTAAGGACAAAACTTGCAAACCTCTGACCAATCACACTGTGGAGGCCGTCTGCCCTTAACACAAACATCATCAAGTCTACTCGTTTTCAAAATTAGCAACTCACAATATCAGCAGAATCAAATCCACATTCTTTTGTCTATTAACTCAAAATACCACTGGGAAACAAATGATGTTAAATATAGTAAATAAAAAAAAAAATAGGAAAATCACGCTTTTAAGGAAAAAAAATTTCCTAAAGAATGAACACAGGAAAATAAGTGATCGTTAAAAGCGATTTCGAAACCGAACTGGAAAAAAGATGACTCAATTTGAATTCATTTCTCCTCTCATCATTCAATGCTTAAAATATAATTTGTTATTGGTTAATACGTTAAATCTAAAAGGACTTTTTTTTTTTAACTTCAAATCAGAGCCTCAAATATCTCATTACCCAACCAGCACCCAACCGCACCCAGTTACAATCTGGTTGCCCAACTTGCACACTTCAAATTATATATATCTATATATATAAATGCGACGATAAATATTTTGTGTTGTAATACTTAGAACCTTGTCTAGACGACTAAAACTTCATGTTACCTTAAGTCAAAAATTTCAACTAGATGATGAGAAGTAATGTGCTCCGGTTGGTGAGAAGTCAATCCCAAATTTTTACTCTTAAAGGGGACTGTTTCAAATTATAGATGATAAAATGTGTGTGCAGTGTAACAAGCTGAATAAAGTTGAATCTACTACACATAAACGTTCATGATGATTTGTAAGTCATGTGACAACTCAAAGAGATATTGTATAGCTTACTAAAATATACATTTTTTTTTTATAGGAAAGCATGGTTGGACATGACTCGCTGAGGAAGGAAAACTTCAAACGAATTTCTCCCAACAGTCAAACCCAATGTTTCATACTTGTCATGTGGCAAGTTTCAAGTCTTGTACCTTGATGAGCACTCTATTTTTATTCTGACTCTGTGTTTGCAACTGTGTTTTCATTTACGAAATTCTAGTTGACTCAAACTCAGGGACCTCATTGCTTGACTATCCATCGCGACTGCAAGCTTGTGCAAAACGACTGACATCTTTGCAACTGTTTTTCAATTACTCTCCAAGCATGTGTTACTGTGGGTGGTGGCAATTTTGAGCATTTATTGTAAACATTGAATCAAAGAATGACTTTGCAAGGATGTTGTAAATAAACAATGTTTTACGTTTCATGTCTAATTTTTTTATGTTCGTGCCACTTCCGACCACACAAAAAATGTAAGTTTTAGAAAGCTGTAAACTTAAGCGTGTATCTCGTGACAGTTGAATCACCTTATATGCTGTTGAATAAATTTAACAATGGAAAAACAAAGATAAACATCAGATAAAAAAAAGCTTCAAAAATCAGATAGAAAGATTCAACAACAGAAAACAACTTATCACTTTTTTAAAAAAAAAAGTATTCGAAAATAAGTTTCAAAACTCTCAGTTTAAATTTCTTAAATCTGACAAATCTTGAGAGAAAAACCACTGACATTAAACGTTCATCTTTTCAACAAAATTAAAAAAAGACATGAAAAATTAGAAGCGAACGTGACTGTTGGTCGGCTAATTTTAAATTATAATGATCATTTATTTAAAAAGAAAGTAAAGAAAACACTTTACCAAACAAAAATAAAAAAAAAAATTCAAAGACAGAAAATTGTTTTCAAAAATTAAACAGTAGAAAGTGGGATTCCTTATTTAAAAAAAACATTTAAGTTAAAGATACAAGATAATTGTTTTGTTTGATATTTCAAAATAAGCAATAAAATTACATTTATTATCAAACGATTGACAATGAGGTAAAAACAATTTGAACTCATTTCAAAAATTAAGATAAAAAGTATGAAAAAGAATGATTTTGTTCTTTAATTTATTCGAATAAATGTTAAATAAGAATATTTTTTTATAAAATTAGTTATTTTATTTATTATTTTATAAATTCTTTCTTTGAATTTTATTTAATTTTTTAAAGCGTGCATCAAATGTTGAGTATTTTTTATCGGCATTGTTTTATAAACAATAAATTTAATTTTTTTTTCTGTTTAATGATAAGTAGAAAGATAATACATAAAAGAGTCAATTGTTATGTCCACAATGATTCTCATTTTATTTTATAGAAAAAAAAAATTTTCCGATATAAAAAATAAATAATCAAAAGAAACTTTTAAATATTTTGCTAAAAGAAAATACTTAATTTTAAAAATATTAAGCTAGCTAAGTTTCAAGCAAAACATAATTTTATTTATCATGTTTTTAATAGTCTAAAAAGGAATTTTTATGTTTGACAGAAAATTTTAATATGCAATTTAGGAAACTATTTTTTGAAGAAAAGGATTTAAAATCTCAGCATGCGAAAGTTTTTTAATAAATTACTTCTGTCTAAAATTTATTTAATCTCTTTAGAAAATATTAATGGTGTCATGGCATCTTTCAGTATTTATACAAAATGGGACATTTTTTTTTTTTTTTTATTTCAGAAAATTTTTTTCTTAATAAAGATAAATCTCAAAAGAACCTTGTTTATCTTAAATTGGGTTTTTTTAAGTTATTAATTATGGGTGATTCATTCATGAAACATTTTAGGATGACAACGCATTGTGATAACGCTATTGTATGGTTGGAATTTATGCTTTAAATTGAATATATTATATTTTTAACATAGGACTTTATTGAGAAAAAAAAATAAAATTTATGTAATATACATATTATAAAGAAATATTAATAAAGTAATTCATTGCTAATTTTCAACAATATTTTGAAAAATTCGCGACTTTTTTTCACTTTTTTTTATAAGTTTTTGTTAATTTATTTTAAATTTGCGACTTTCCTCCCCTTTTCTACCAGTTTTTGTTTCTTTGTTTGAAATTCGTGATTTTTTTTTTTCTCCCTTTTTTACAATTTTTCGTTTCTTTATTTTAAATTCGTGACTTTTCCCCCCTTTTTTTTTTTACAAGTTTTCATTTGTTTATTTAAAAGGAAAGACTGATAAAAACAATCAAATTATTTTAAACAAAATTCATTTATAAAAGTTATACCTTAAAAATTTGAATACAATGAATACATGAAATGATCGATTCATGTATTACATTATACATAACGTGGATCATATGACATATTTGATATGATATACTATGTAAAGAATATCATAATATGCAGTATAACACATATGTTATTTATGAATAAAAGTTCAAAATGCAGTATAAATATATAGTTAAAAATGTAACTAAACTATATATATATATATATATATATTATATGTGTGTTTGAGAAATTCCTTGTCCATTTCCTTTTTTTTTTCTCCGCACTTTTACATTATTTTGTCATATAATTTATAAATATATACATTAGTATAATTACTTTTAATTCCTAAAATGTAAAGAACTATTTTTAATTAGACAAGATACGAGTAGGTACTTTTATTTTGTGGAATTCTACGATATTTTTATTTTTGTTTTTTCCGTAGAAATGTTATTACAGTTTTGATCTTCATTATCTTACAAAACCAGAATCAATCTACCTTCATACAATGAAACGCATCCTTCGATTTTCCTATTTAAAAGATACATCCCTCCTAAAAATTAATTAAATCTTAACTGACCTATCATTCTATTTTACTACTTTAATTTTAAAAATCGTATGATACTTCTAATACATACACACACACAAAAAAAGGAAAAAAACAAATTTGTAATGGAGAAAAGAGGGGGAGGGGTTAGTACTCGGGCATGGCTTACGCCGTGATCCTTCACGTTTCTTTGGTCTCCCAGTAATTGCCCCTTTTCTATTTTTTTACTCCCCCAAAGTATTCGATGATAGCCGAAAATTATGGAAGCGAGAAACCTAAAATGGCTCTAATAGTGCTTATTTCATTGGGCGAGAGGGTACGGAAGAGTCTATCATTATTTTCGGAGAGGGGAGGTTGAAAACACGTTGCTGTCAACTTTTTTTGCTTAATATATTTTTAATGTAGTCGTGTTATGCTATTCCCGGCAAGTTTTGATTGTGGCAATTTCCAGTGACGGAACAGAAGCCGACTTTTTGATGTTTATCATTATGATTTTATTTTTTAAAATTATTACTTGTATTCAGGAATAAATAAAAAGGAGTGTAGGAAAATAAATAAATAAATGAATTCAAATTTTGGGGTTCTTTCGTTTATTTGTTTTTATTATTAAACATTTGTCAGAGTGAAAAGTGATATTAATGTTAGTTATTACGCTAATAAGTTAGAATTATTAATTTAATCAGTTACGCTTGTAAAGCATCATACAATGCTTAATTAATCGATTTATTTATTCAATTCCTTCACTAGCTCACACTCTCCCTATATATATCTTGTTCAAATTTTCAATCGTTAATAAAATTGTTTTTACTCATCCACTCAATTTCAAATACATTTTTTTTGAACTTGTAGTGGATGACACTTGATGTTAATACAGTTTTTTTCGAATATTACTTCATTAAATAAATTTAATTAATTAATTAACATTTTTTTTTAGATTTAAATTGCATATATCTACCAATAAATGGCGCCAGATAAAATTTAAAAGAAATTAAATGAAAATTATTTATAAAGGACTTTCTGCAATCGAGTGAAAAAAAAAGTAGGAATAGACTTTAATTTTTTTTTTATATTACTTGTTTATTAAGAAAAATTCAAGGGTGGTTTGTTTTAAAAACAAAAATAATATTTCAAAAAATTTTGGTTCAGAAAAATGGTAGAAAAATGGTTCAAAGTTTAAATAAAGAAACTCAGCTTATTTCTTTTAATATACTTGTATTTCAGGAATAAATAAAGACGAAAATAAATAAATGAATTCAAATTTTGGGTTCTTTCGTTTATTTATTTATTTTTATTATTAAACATTTGTCAGTGTGGTAAATAATATTAATGTTAGTTATTACGGTAATAGGTTAGAATTATTAATTTAATCAGTTATGTTTTGGAAAATATCATACAATGTTTAATTAATCAATTTAGTTATTTATTAAGAAAAATTCTAGGATGGTTTGTTTTTAAAACAAAAATATTACTTCTCATTTTGTAGAAAATAGTTCAAAGTTTAAATAGAGAGACCTAGCTTATTCCTTTCAATTTAATTCACTTGATAATTGAATTTCTGAAATGCTTATAATTTTTCGTTTATTTATTTTTCGTTTATTTATTTTTACTAAACATATGTGAGTGTGTAAAGTGATATTAATGTTAGTTATTAAGGTAATAGATTCGAATTATTAATTTAGTCAATTGCGCTTGTAAAATAACATACAATGTTTAATTAATCAATTTAGTTATTTATTAAGAAAAATTCAAGGATGGTTTGTCTTAAAAACAAAAATATTTCTAATTTTGTAGAAAATAATTCAAAATTTAAATAAAGAATCTCAGCTTATTTCTTTTAATATATTTGGATTCTAGGAATAAATAAAGAAGAAAATGAATTGATGAATAAATGAATTCAAATTTTGGGGTTCTTTCGCTTATTTATTTTTATTAAAGATTTGTCAGCGTGAAAAGGGATATTAATATTAGTTATTATTGTAATAGGTTAGAATTATTAATTTAATTAGTTACGCTTGTAAAATATCATACAATGTTTAATTAATAAATTTGTTTCTTAAGAAAAAGGAGGAGTTTTTAATAAAACAGAAAAATATTTCGCATTTATAGAAAAGAAGTTCAAAGTTTAAATAAAGAGACTCAATTTATTTCTTTCAATTTAATTCACTTGATAATTGAATTTCCGAAATGCTTATAATTTTCGCTAATTTAAAACATACATTTTTTTTATTTCATCCTAAAAATTTGGATAGTGTTTCGTTTATTTAATTATTAAAAATGTATGTTATGTAACATTTAATTAATTTTGCTTATTTAATTATAAAAAATACATGTATAAAACTGTTTTGAAATTAAATTTTTTTGACTTTTATTGCATAAAAATTGCTTTTTGCATGATTATATTAATTGTTTTTGCATTTTATTTTATTAATACAAAAACTATTTCCTTCCATGTGATGCTTTTTTATAGGAAAAAATTTTTTTACGAGAAATTAATTACTCTTAATCAAAAGCATTTAATTATTAATAATAATAAATTATTCTGAAAATTATAATAAAAAAAATAACTAAAACTGATGCATGTAAATTATATTGATTTTTAAAAATTATATTTGCACCTAAAATTATATTTTGGTTAACATATGTTTTGAATTTGTTGTAAGAATTTTATTAAAATTAAATAAAATCGATTTATAAGATAATATTTACATTTTTAAAACCTTTCATCAAGATTATTAAAAATGTATTATTATTATTATTATTTCGTGTTTATTAATGTTTTAGTCATGAGTTAACATTGCTTGAGTAAAATTGTTAAACACATTTTTTCTATTTAAAACAAAAAAATTGTCGAAATTATTTTCTCAGTAAGTGACATCAATACATCATATAACATCTAAGTATCATAAAAATATTTACATAAAATATTTTGTGTTGTTTCATTTTTACTAAAACTATAGAAACAGGAAGGGAAGGATTTAAAATCAGAAAATATAATCAGTAAAAGATGATTATATAATTTTTAAAAAGCAAATTATTTGTGATATTTCTGTTTAAGAAAAGGATTTAAAAAAATGCTAAAAAATTATATTCATGATAGAAAAATGTCACATAAAATATAATAATATTAAGTTTTCTAAAACATTTCACAGTTATTTTGTAACTGTTTTACAGCAAATTAAACATAGATCAAATTAAAATTTTAAGTTATTTTAAAACAAAAAGTTATCTCAAATGAGACAATTTAGAATAAATTTCTATAATTAAATCTTTATTATAGAAATAGAGAAAGAGAGATAATCAGAGATATTTATCAAAAAGAGTAAAAATTATTGGTAACGGTCCAATAATTATGGTCTAGACTCTTGGAAAATTGATACTAACTTTATCAATTGAAGCAAAAAGACAGTCTGATTAATTCTTGCTGTTTCTGTAATTTGCTCAGTATTGTGTTTTTCTCTAAGTTTCAATAAGCAATAATTCAATTTCAATCACTGAATAATTTTATTATAATTTTTGAATAATTTTTGCATATAATAACTTAAATATTAGATTCATAATAAAATTTAAAAACTTGAGTGTTAATATTTATTTGAATTTCTTTCTTTTTTTACATTTTAAATCTAATCTTGGTAATCAAATTATTATAAACTATTATATATGTGACAAAAATGTTTATCATAAAATATTATTGTCAATCTATTAAAAATTTTAGTGTTAGGTAAAAATTTTACTAGTGTCAACATTAATATCATGAAAGAATAATATATAACACAGATGATAATGGTGAGGGTAAATCCCTCCCCTTCCCATGCACCTTACATGCCATCTTTTCAACGTTTACAAATAATTTTTAATATTTATAAATATATTCTTAACATTTATTATAAAAATATCTTTAATTATAATTTATTGTTTCAAATAGAGACAAGATCTGAGAGGCAATATTGACAATTAGAGACAATACTGGCAAGACAATACAAACATTACTGGCAAGATCTTCTTTTAGACCAGGGGTGGCCAGCATGCGGCCCGCCTTGAACATTTTCTCGGCCCGTGATGCTTTTAGTATCACACTTTTGCAAAATATATTTATTTTATAATGGCCAAAGTAGTGAAAACCAATGTATTAAAAAATACATTATGTGTGCATGCATATATTCAAAAATTAACTGTCGAAATTATGAGAAAAAAGTAATTTTTATTAAAACACGCTCAAATATAACGGGCGCTAACCTGCAACGTGGTTACGGTGTGCAAATATCCAAATTGAGGTCGATTTACAAAAGCTAAGTGAAAGAGTGGAAACAAATATTTCACTAGTAAAATAAATACTTTTAAAGATTCCAATTTTTTTATTTCATTTATATTCATATATTTTTTATATTTCATTTTGAGTGTTATATATTTTTACATTGTGCTTTTAGTATCATAATTTTTATATTATCTATGTTTACATGTAAAAATATTAGTAAACGCAATAACAATAACTCTTTATGTTTCAATTTTCACTCCAAAAAAAAAGTCTATAGTGGGTCTAAATTTAATATGGAAATATATAATTTTAAATGTGGCCTGCGGAGTTATAGTGCGTTTCCAAAGTGGCCTGCAAGATCATTTGGGTCGACCACACCTGGTTTTGACTTTTGGTAATACTGAGTAACTGAGTATTCTTATACTACAGGAGAAAATATAAATATGACATAAAATGATCGCATATTAAATTCCCTTTATCAGTTTAAAACAAAATTTTCTGTTTTTCTTATATGTAAGTAAACTGGTAGAGTATATTGTTACAATATTAGCAAAATAAAAAAAAAAAAAAATTGAAATATTCATAAGAAATAATTGGAAAAAATAATTGTAACCCCTGAAAAAGAATGGAAATAAAATAAATATTATCAAACTTAATGCGCTAAACATCTCTCGATAAATATGACACCCATGTACAACTAATTCCTTTTTGCATCAATATGTTTAGCTTTAATATGACATGAAATATTTTGCACGATCTATAAATACACAAATTTCATACAGCATCGCCCCTTACTCAAACCCACACCGTGACGTAATACATTGCCGTCAGCATAATTTATGACGTGTTATTAAACCGGACCCCTGACTACCGTAAAAGTATAATTGCCCAAATTAAGGGGCCCTATAACATCGACTTAGCAAGACATTTTAAACCCTTTTGCGTCTATTTTTTTTTTTTTTTCTTATTTATTTATATATGCTCTTTCTTCCAGCGTTCCTGCTACCAGACTTTATATATGCAGCATGGAGATTTTAATTCTGCCTTCCAGTGGCTTTTCTACTACAGCGATTAGTTGGGAATATAATCGCTGAAATGACACAGTTTGGCTACCAATGGGGAGCAAAAAAGAAAACGCGTTTTGTCATTAGGTGGCATTATATATCAATTGCGACTTCAACCTCCCCAAGAGAACGGCAATAAATTGATGATGGATTAGAGTAAAAATTTCCAAAGCAAACTGGAGTCTTTGTAGTATTTGCTGATATCTTTTCTAAAGGAAAGAATGTTTTTTTCCCCCATCAGGAATAATATTAATCTTTAAAAGTAATCTTTTTTTAGAATGTTCTTTTTTAAGTAATAATAATGAATTGAATGGTGTATATTGTATATGATTAGCAAAATACGATTTAGTGTTTGGTTAGCTACATAAAATAAAACATTTTTTGAATTTCGAAGTTGTAGAAAAAAATATGAAGGAAATGTATAAATTATCCTTTGGCGAATTGCAAAAGAGACATTATTCTAAATAATTATTTATGAATAAAAATTGTTTTGAAATAAAAATAAGATAATAAAATATAATAAATATACATAAAATAATATTTTTTTAAAATATAAAGACATTATCGTTTGCCAAATTGTAAAAAAGAAAAATTTTCTGAATAACTATTTGTTAGTAAAAATACTTTTAAACAAAATTAAGATAAAATATATTAAACAATATATAAATATAATAAACATATATAAGATAATATAATTTTTAAAAATGTAAACTCATGACGTTTTATGAATTATAAAAAAAAAAAATTGTTCTGAATAACTATTTATTAATAAAAATAGTTTTGAAACGAAAAATAAGATAATAAAATAATATTATTTTTTAAAATATAAATTATCGTTTGGTCAATTGCAAAAAGAAAAAATTATTCTGCAGAATTATTTATTAATAAAAATAGTTTTGAAACAAAATTAAATAATAAAATACAATAAATAATCTATAATATAATAAACATTGATAAAAAATAATATTATTTTTTAAAATATAAAGACATTATCGTTTGGCGAATTGCAAGCAGAAAAATTATTTTGAATAACTGTTTATTAATAAAAATTGTATTGAAACGAAAAATAATATAATAAAGTATAAAAACAATCTATAATATAATAAACATATATAAGATAATATTATTTTTAAAATATAAACAAATTATCGTTTGGCAAATTACAAAAGAAAACTTTTTCTGCATAATTATCTATTGATAAAAATAGTTTTGAAACAAAATGAAGATAGTAAAATATAATAAACAATATATAAAATAATATTATTTTTTAAAATATAAAGACAATATCGTTTGGAGAATTGGAAGCAGAAAACTTATTCTAAATAACTATTTATTAATAAAAACACTTTTGAAACAAAAATAAGATAATAAAATATAAAAAAAAAAAAAAAAAACAATACATAAATATAAAATATAAATAATAATATTTTTTTAAATATAAACACATTATCATTTGGCAAATCACAGAAAGAACAATTTTTCTGAATAACTGTTTATTAACAAAACCTTGTTTTGAAACGAAAATAAGATAATAAAGCATAATAAGCAATCTATAATATACTAAACATACATAAAATAATATTATATACAAATAAAAATTAATAATTTATATTTTAATATTATTTATATTTTAAAATTTTATATATTTTATATTTTAATTTATATTTTATAATATATATTTTATTCGTTTTTAAAATATAAACAAATTATCGTTGGGCAAATTGCAAAAGAAAACTTTTTCTGAATAATCATTTATTAATAAAAAAATAGTTTTGAAACAAAATAAGATAATAAAATCTAATAAACATATATAAAATAATATTATTTTTTAAAATATAAAGACATTATCGTTCGGCGAATTGCAAAAATAAAAAAAATATTCTGAATAACTATCTATTAATAAAAGCAGTTTTGAAACAAAAATAAGATAATAAAATCTAATAAATATTTATAAAATAATATTTTTTTAAAATATGAACACATTATTAATTGGTGAATTGTAAAAAGAAAAAAATGATTCTGAACAATTATTTTTAATTAAAATAATTTTGAGAAAAAAAAAATAAGATATTAAAATATAATAAATAATATAATAAACATATAAAAAAATTTCATAATATAATATCAAATTATAGTTTGTCGAATTGCAAAAGAAAAAATTATTCAGCGCTAACAATTGGGCAAATTTTTAAAAATTGTATTTAAAATTAATATTATCAAATGTTTTTGCAAAAAAATGTCTGTAAATAAAATAAAAAGTGTAAATGAAAATTCTCAAAAATAAAACAATAACTACAATATCTTCTTTTTTATTATTATTGATTCATTTATTTTAAATCTCCATAAAAGAAATAACTTTTAAAGAAGGCAAAAAAATGGACGTATGGATTTTCTAAGAAAATTCATTGAGATAATCTGTTCCGCTTTTCAATTCTAATGCACTAAAAAATTATTTGAATATGTTCCTAGACAAACAGAGTTCTACTTCGCATTGCATTTATTTCTTTCGTTCTTTTTTTTTTCTCTCTCTGAAATGGTACTAACTGTGATTTACTGTCTCATTTTTTAAAACGTCACAGTGAGATAAAAATATATTTTGTCACATTAATTATAATAAAAAAATGTTTAGGAAGTTGAATTTTGTGGAAGTAATTTATAATAAAAAAGGAATTGAAAATAATCAGCTTCAAGTGCTATTGTTTAAATTTATTATTTTATTTCCCGATTCATTTCATGTAATGATTGAAGTAGTTTAATAAAATAATAAGAATAAAGTAGACAATTAAGTAATTAAAATTTAATAAGAGCATTTTTCTTGGAATATTATAAATCAAAAATTTTCTCAAATTTATTATCTATCAAAAAAAATACTAATAAAAGCAACAGCTCTGATAAAAAGTAACTAATATAACTATTGTATTTTATTTATGTAAACTTTTGTAAAAATTTTTTATTTTATTTATGTAAACTATAGTAAAAAATGTATTTTATTTATGTAAACTATTGTAAAAAATTCTATTTTATTTATGTAAACTATTGTAAAAATTCTATTTTATTTATGTAAAACTATAGTAAAAAATTGTATTTAAACTATTGTAAAAAATTTATTTTATTAAGTAAAAACTGTTGTAAAATAAGTAAAAACTATCGTAACACTATTGTGTAAAAGTAAATAAGTAAAAAATACTATCGTAAAACTATTGTATAAGTAAATAAGTAAAAACTATCGTAAAACTATTGCATAAGTAAAAAAATTGTATTTGAAGTAATGTTGTATTGTATTGCTGTATTGTATAGTTGCTTTGTATTGCTGTATTGTATAGTTGCTATTGTATTTTATTTTCAACATCGAAAAAAGTGTGTCTCATCCTCAGTGTCCTGAAGTGCAGGACGGACACCCCATGAGAAGTCTGCTCATGGATGGAGGGAAATAGGCATCTTCTGTTGTAATGAAGCACCCGTAGGTAGAAGTCTGACTTGGCTCCATGTCGCTGAAAAAGGATGGCAGTGCCGTAGGAGGACTTTCAGGTGAAATGACCCGCATTTTGGTATCGTATGAGAGAAAAATCCGGAAAATCTCCCCACCAGGTAGAACGACTAACGAAGCAAGATGCTGAAGATCTCAAACGACCTCGAATCTTCTCGTTTTTTGAAACAGCGTCTACAACAAAGCCGTCAGCGGATGGAACCGTGGCCCTAAGGCTTAAAAGCGCCGCAAGTTGCCACTGAGCCACGATTCGGGCAATATATCTATTAAATTATGAGCATAAACTAATATTTTATATAATAATCATTTATAATTTTACATCGTTTTTCAAGTTCTTTAACACAATAGTCAGGAAAAAATCAAAAATAATTTTAAAAGTACTTTTGTATTCCCAAATTTTCAAAAATTCTCCTTTTGCAATTCCAATAATATAGTCAACATCCTAATAAGTTTATTATTCGTTGGCTGTTTTTTTAAAAATGAATATGGCCCATTTTTTCACTACTACAAAACATCAAATGTTTTAACTTATTATAATGATATTAGCAAATCTATCTAAAAATTCATTTTTTCTCTAAACTGCCACGATCACTTATCACGAAACTAAAAATTGTTAGCTTATATTCTTTCTGTGAGCAGATACTGAAATTTCCAGGTGTTTCCAGACATACAATGGTTTCTGTTTTCGAATTATTTTCTACTTTATCATCTGCGTTCTGTTGATTACAGTGATATTTTTTTAGGCTCGCTATTTATTATGATGATAAACCACATCCCGTCTTACCAACTTTTTGTAACAGTTCTGACTTTTGATTCGATTATAAACTAATTAATACGTCAATTTTCATATCTGTAATAAATTTTTTTAGAATTAAAATAAATTTAAGAAACTTATTTGGAAATTTTCTAAAATCATTTAATTTTAATCAACTGATAAACCCGAATAACTATCTTATAAACTAACATTCTGTAAAAGTAAAAATTAAAATTTAACGCTTGAATCGAAAATGATTTGCTTTTTAAATTAATATCTTACTATATATTTACCAGAATATTTTTAGGAGCGGTTTGGGATGTTATTTTTTTTTTGTTGTTCTAAATTTAGTGTGATGAATTGGTTTGGATTTTTTAATCTTTTTGAAGTTATCCTTACATTTTCCTCAATGAAAAATAATATAGTTTTACAGATCATTGTATTTTATGTTAAAAATTTTTAATTTAAAGCTTATTTTATACATTCATCAAAAAAAAAAAAATTTAATTTTAAAATTAAATTAAAATTAATAAAATATAATAAAAATTTGAATTACAAATTTAGTTTTAAGTTTCTTAATTAAAATTTTTACCATTGCATTCAAATTTAACGTATTAAGTTATAAATATTTATATAGTTTCAACGAGCATTATAGCTATACATAATTATAACGAAAAGGTAAAATAAATAAATATCTGACTGAATACTGAATATTTCAATTAACAAGTAACAATTTAATTTACAGAATAAACATCAAAATTATCTTTCTATTATTAAACATTTCGCATTTCTTGTAAGAATTTCTAACAATTAAATACAACGCATTCTTAAAACATTTGTTTCCATTAATTAAATTGAACATATTAATTGGTTCAAGTATCTCATGAGTAATTTCATAACCATTTAATTTATAAGCTGGTAATTGCATCGTCATTATTAAGACCTCTTAAAAATATCTCATAATTCTGTTCTCTTGAGACCATTCTGCTATATTGGATATTTTTATTTAAAACTACAGTTTTAGGTCTAAAAATCTTGCAGTATCTCTAATTTGACAGTTCAGCACAACCATTTGTGCAGCAAAATATTTTGACAGGATTCTTTTTTAGCAAACCTTTGAAAATGACTTGTTGCGTCCAAAAGAGAACAGTTATGCCAACATCGTATGTCAACAGTTTAAATTCAGTTTTTTTTTTTTCTATTTTTCATAGTTGCTTGGCGCAAAGATATCTAAATAAAATTAAGCTAAATTTTTATTGTTTATATTTATCTTTTTGACAAAATGTATTTTTCAGCGTCCTCAATTCTCAGATTTCTGTTTTAAGGTACAACATTAATTAAAAGTGAGTTTAACCGATTCCGGCAGAGTTTCAAAAATTTCTGACACAAATTTATTTTTTTTGGTAATTTTTGAGAAATTTTGTTCTTTTTTTAATTTAATAATGTGACGAGTTTATATTTCAGAACTTTATCTAATGTATCTTCTCAATTTGTTGACCATTTTATAAAAATGAAAGGTTTAGGAAGTTGGATGGAAAACCTCGCTTTGTTTGTGTTGATTCTTAGGATATTGGTGAAGGGAATGAGTAATGTCTTCCTAGAATAATAATGTAAAGATAGTTATGTCTTCCTAGAAGGATTTATGAGTGATAATCCTACTTTTAAAAATCGAAATAAGCTTCTACATAGAACAATAGGACATGATCAACTAATTATACTCTCAAAATTTCATACTAAAAATAAATTGTTTTCGGCAACAATTAAAAACGTTATTTGCTTACAGCATAAAGGTATGCTCAAAAATGAATACCAGTATACTGGACATACAAAAGAATTAATTTATTTTAAATCTTAATATACTGTTTTGTAGTAGATTTTAGAAGACTTATTTGAAATATTAAAAAAAAAAAAAAAAAAAAAAAAAAATGATTAAAAACATGGCGCCGTGTCTCAAGAAGATGTACTCAAACCTAAGCATTTCTATATACCAGCAATTTCTTAACGAGGAAGAGATTTAATTTCATCCAAATTAAGTTAAAATCACTTCGTCAAGGAAATGGGGTTCATCTTACTGAAGATAAAAACCAGATGGCCAACTCTTCATCATTCTGCCACAAACTCCAGAACACCCCAACTTAGAAGGTTGGCTTTTATGATGCATAATTAACCAACCTTCTTTAATTGAATGGGTTTGTTAGAAGCAATTTCTCAGAAAGAAGGCTCCATGGTGTTATCAAATCGTGATACGCCATTTTAGCAGTGTTAATCTGTGGAAATGTTGCCATCTTCCTAATGAAATCTTATAAGATTGTTAAAAATGTGATGAACAACACGTTCTGTATCAGCTTTTTATTTTATTTCAAGAGATTTTGTTATATCTTACTGTCTTAAAAATTGCTAAGATTTACCAGATAAAAATAATTGGTTTTCACTGCATTTATAGAAAATAACAATGACCACAAACCTCATAAAAAGTTCATGCAATAGAAAGTTTGGGATGTTACTGGAGATAGTAATAATATGAGCAAGATGAAATAATTAGAACAAGATGATTTCAGCCGTACATAATACATCTGGAATTTAAACACCACTTTTCTGTTAACAGTTTATACAATGGAAGCCTAATTTCATTAACGTATATTCATATATTTACTATCATTCATCATTATCTTTCAATAATATCATTATTTATTATTATTCAGTATTATTTTTAATACTATCATTATTTATTATTAATTTATAATTAAATCCCTGGCACTACAGCCCTTGGTCTTCAGCCTACTGCTAGAGACAAGAGATGGTTTTTTTTACAGAGTAGGATTGGCAGCCTTACGTCCAATGCTCAACAGCCATATCAGACCGGGACCTAAGATTCAAAGTATATTTCGAACGATACGCAAATGCGTGGTAGTTCCCTAAAAATCCGCCAATAGGAACTGTTCTCCCTTTTTCAGAATTAAAAGGGCTAGCGACAGACTTCTACCTACAGGGCCCCAGTCACAACAGAAATTGTCCTATTCCACAATCCATCGTAGATTACTCATGGGATGCCCTTCTCTTACTGCAGGACATTAAGCATTCTACAAAATAACAACAACAACAATTTTAGTTACACAAAATTATTTTTAAAAAATGATTAAATATATTTTTTCCCCTTCTAATAAATTTTAATCTTATAATACAATAAATACATTATATATGCATATTAATAAGATGTTTTATCATAATAAATATGATATATATATATATATATATATAAATATAATTGATGCATTTTAAAATATGATAAAGCACCTTATTTATGGTATACAGTAATACTAAATTTAATAAGAGCCAAAATTTAACTCGAATCACATTTACATCTTTTACGAGCAACTCTATTTAAATATTTCCTAACGCATAAAAATATTATTAAAAAATACAGTTTCAAAAAGTCCTCTATCTTTATTAAAAATAATAAGAGAGATGACATTTCCACAAAATGCTCCTTTTAATGATAATGACACCAGAACGCAGCGTGGAATAATTTTATGTAAATATTAATTACCGTAATTTTTCCTTCTTTGGGGTTGACAGTTGCTCTAGAAATCTCATATCCGAATGATTTTAAGACGGGTTTCAACACATTATGTCATCAGCAAGTCTGTTAAATTTAAATTAAAGAAGTTTTACTGCTATTTTGTAAGTCAAAAGTATCATTTCTTGGGTATTACAGCAACATATTGCTTTGCTAGCTTCTGAGTTTAATTAAAAATGCTAAGAGTTTCATTTTTCGGTAATTTTAATGATAAAGTTTTGAAATAATGTTGATGCGATCGTAAAAAGTAATGACAGTTTTTAAAATGTTTCTATCTTATATGTTTTTAATGAGGAAGAACATCAAATAGCATCGTCTTATTTGTTTCTAATAAGAAGTTATGTCTTTATTTAAGACTTTTTATATTTTAATGAAAGTAATAATGTTTTTTTCATATTTGTTTTTAATCTCTCATAATATTTATATTTATAATAAATAATTCACACAGTGATTTGGCAAATGTGCGGCCTGGATTATTTTCAGGTGTGTCCTATGTTATTCTACTACTACTACTACACCACTACAGCCTGCCTAGAGCTGAGTTGTCCCTTTACAGTTTGGGAATGATGTGAGCGAGTCTGATTGGGCTTTGTGACGCTCTACGGTGTTATGAGACCGCGACAGATTGTTTAAAGGAAATTCGAACCATTACATACATCCATGCCAAAAGCCGGGATTCGAATCCGAAACCTGTGGTGCTAAGCGCCCAGGGGTACTAGACACTCGATCATTCAGTGCCCTTTGGTCAGACCATTTATTATTTGGAGTGTTCAAGGTTTTCTTCCATACGGTACGCAAAAATGCGGTTATTTCCCCCTAAACGTCCTTCCAGAAGGTGCTGTCACTATGGGAGTAAAAGTAGAACTTAAGCACATAAAGACTTCTACCTACGGGTGCTCCATCACAACAGAAGCTGCCCTTTTTCCCTATCCATGAGTAGATCACTCATGGGATGCTCACATTGCAGGCCACTGAGTATTAGATACAACAGCAACATTTTTAATTACATTTAATATTTTTTTAAAAACAATGATATATTTTGTTTACTTCTACTAAATTTGTATCTCGTAATATAATAAAAAAAAATTAATATTATATATATGTATGATAAATAAAAAATATGATATATATAAATATGATTTATATACAAATGTGAAAAAACATCTTATTAACACACAGTATTACTAAATTTAATTAGACTCAAAATTTTTTTCTCGAACCACATTCATGTCTTTTCGAGCCGCATTTAAATATTTCCCAACACATAACAAATATTCAAGAAAAAAGCACAGTTTCAAAAGTCATTTATCTTTATTAAAAATAATAAAAGAGATGATATTTTCACAAAATGCTCCTTTTAATGATAATGACACCAGACCGCACAGTGGAATGAAATTTAATTAAATATTAATTACCTTTTAATTTTTCCTTCTCTTGGGGTTGGCAGTTGCTCTGGAAATCTCATATCCGAATGGCTTCAACACATTATGTCATCGGCAAATCTGTTAACTTTAAATTAAAGACGTTTCACTCCTATTTTATAAGTCAAAGTATCATTTCTTGAGTAATATTAGCACCATATTGCTTTTCTGGCTTCTGAGTTTAATTAAAAAAGTTAGAAAATCCATTTTTTAAGGAAATTTTAATGCCAAAGTTTTGAAATAATGTTGATGCGATCGTAAAAGTAATGACAGTTTTAAGATGTTTCTATCTTATGTGTTTTAATGAGAAAGCACATCAAAGTAACGCCATCTTATTTCTTTGTAATAAGAACTAATATGAAGTTATGTCATTATTAAAGACTAATATTTTAATAAAAGTAATAATATTAATTTTTATTTTTTACCCGCTATTATTATGGCCCTTGTCTCATACTTGTTTTAATCTCAAGCTTATCAAAAATTTGACTTTTTTTAATATATATATACACCGAAAAGAATATTAATAGTAACAATATTTATATTTTTAATGAACATTTTACACCATTGGCTGGCAAAAGGTGCGGTCTGGTAGATTTTCATGTGTGACCTATGGTATAATACTATTACTGCACCACATCACTCTGCCTAGAGCTGAGTTGGCCCTATATAGTTTGGGAATGATGTTCCTGAGATGTCTTATTCGGCTCTGTGACGCTCTACAGTCATACGAGACCGGGACCTACGGCTTAAAGTGGATTCCAAACCACTGAAAACAGCCATGGTACTGCCGAGCGCAAGTGTGCTGGACAATCGGCCAATCAAGTCCCTCATTAGTTGGACTACCTGGAAGAAGATTTCATTGTTTTCATCCATGCGATACGCAAATACGAAGTAGTTCCCCTAATAGTCCACCAATTATATATTATCCTCCTTATTCTGTGGCATGGTGTGAAGGCGGTCTTCTACCTCCGGGTACGCTATCACAACAGAAGTTGACACTTTCCTTTCATCTATCAGTAGACTACTCATCAGATGTCCGTAACGTATTGCAGGACACTGTGGATTAGAGAGAACAACAACGTTTTTAATAATATTTAAAAGATTTTAAAAACAAACGTGGTATATATATAGATATTTTTTCTAATATATTTTCATCATGTAGTATAATAAATATGATAAAACATCTTACTAACATATGTAATATGATATGCATATTATGTATATTAGTCATCTTACTAATATACATAGTATGATATGTATAAAAAGTAGTATATGATAGATATATTATATATCTATCATATCTACATGATAGATATAATATAATATAATAAATATTATTAAGCATCTTATTAATATACAACATTACTAAATTTAATAAAACTCAAAATTTTTCTAGAAACACATTTAAGTCTTTACGAGCAACTGAATTTAAATATTTCCTAACACATAAAAAATATTAAAGAAAATACAGTTTCAAAGGTCATTTATCTTTATTAAAATTAATGAGAGAGATGACATTTTCAAAAAATGCTCCTTTTAATGATAATAACACCAGACCGCATCGTGGAATAAAATTTAATTAAATATTAATTACCTTAATTTTCCTTCTCTTGAAGTTGACAGTTGCCCCCAGAAATCTTATATTGGAATGGCTTCAACACATTATGTCATCGACAAATCTGTTAAATTTAAATTGAAGAAGTTTTCCTCCTATTTTAGAAGTCAAAGTATCATTTCTTGGGTAATATAGAAACATATTGCTTTCCTAGCTTCTGAGTTTAATTAAAAATGTTAGAGTTCCATTTTTAAGGAAATTTTAATAACAAGGTTTAGAAATAATGTTGATGCGATCGTAAAAGTAATAACAGTTTTAAGATGTTTCTGTCTTATATGTTTTTAATGAGGAAGCACATCAAAATAACGTCGTCTTATTTCTTTCTAATGAGAAGTTATGTCTTTAAGACTTTTATTAAAATATAAAAATGATAATTATTTTTTTCTAACCGCTATTCATCAATTTATTTATTTCTCATATTTGTTTTAATCTCATAATATTTATATTTTTTAATAAAGATTTTTACATCGGTAGTTCGCAAAAGGTACGGCCTGGAGGATTTTCATATGGTATTCTACTACTATCACACCACTACATCACATCACTCTGACTAGAGCCGAGTTGTATCTTTACAGTTTGGAAATGATGTGAGTGAGACTTTTGATTTTGCTCTGTGACGCTCTACGGTCATATGAGACCGGGTACGACTGATTAAAATTTATTCCAAACCATTACAAACATCCATACCATCGCCGGGACTCGATCACTAAACCTGTTTCCCCGAGCGCTAAACACTAGCCATTCAGGCCCCGCTTCGATCGTACTACATGGCCTCTCGTTAGTCCGGATTACCCGGTGGGGGTTTTCGGGGTTTCCCCATACGATACACAAATGCGTGATAATTTCTCCTAAAAAGTCCACCCAATATTCATTGCACTCCTTCTCCGGCGACACGGGGCAGAAGTCAGACTTCTATCTACGGGTGGTCAACTCAACAGAAGCTTCCCATTTCCATCCATCCATTAATAGACTACTTATGGGATGTCCGTCCCGCATTACAGAGAACTGAGGATTAGGTACAACAACAGCAACGATATTTTTAATTATATTTAATATTTTTAAATATAATATGTTATATATATTTTTCTATCTAATATATATTTTATTCTTGTAATATAATAAATATGATATAACATCTAATAAATATATACTATTACTAAATTTAATAAGACTCAAAATTATTCTCGAACCACATTTACGTCTTTACGAACAAACGCGACTTAAATAAACTCTAACGCATACACAAATATTATTAAAGAAAAAAAAAGCACAGTTTCAAAAGTCATTTATCTTTGTTAAAAAAATAAGAGAGATGACATTTTCAAAATGCTCCTTTTAATGATAATGACACCAGACCGCAATGTGGAATGAAATTTAATTAAATATTAATTACCATAATTTTTTTCCTTCTCTTGGTGTTGACAGTTGCTCTGGAAATCTCATATCCGAATGGCTTCAACACATTATGTCATCAACAAATTTGTTAAATTTAAATTAAGAAGTTTCACTCCTATTTTATAAGTCAAAAGTGATATCATTTCTTGGGTTAATACAACAACATATTGTTTTGCTGGCTTCTGAGTTTAATTACAAATTTAGGAAATCCCATTTTCTCCCGAAATTTTAATGCCAAAGTTTTTGAAATAATGTTGATGCGATCGTAAAAATAATGACAGTTTTAAGATGTTTCTGTCTTATTTGTTTAATGAGGGAAGAACGTCAAATAAAGTCATCTTATTTCTTTATAATGAGAAGTTATGTCTTTATAAAAGACCTTTATGTTTCAATAAAAGTAATAATGTTTATTTTTTTATATATTCATCAATTTATTTTCTTTTCTTTTTTTTTAATTTCAAACTTAACAAAACTTTTGTTCTTTTTTCAATGCATGCAACACTGAAAAGAATATTAATAGTAACAATATGTATATAATAAATATCAATATGTATATAATAAATATTCTACATCAGTGGTTCTTAAAATTTACAGTGGTAAAATTCACCAGTGATTACCTGGAAGATTTTCAGTTGCATCGCATGGTATTCTACAGAAATATATGTCCAAATATAAAAATAAATAATTGCTCTTGCATCTTCTTCAATGGTGCAACAAGCCTATGGTGGGTCAAGGTCGTCTGCCTACTGGCAAATTTTCGAAACATAAAATATTTTCAATATAAGGTGTAGGTTTTTAAGGAATAGATTTTCTACCCTACGCCAAAAATTCTACAGTCGTATTAGATCATGTTTTACGGTATAAATTGGATCCAGAACCCTAAAAGCATCCATCGCCTCCACCGGGACTCGAACTCTGTGACAACAAGAGCCTAGTGCTATTCACTTGGCCAATAGGCCCCTAATTATATATACTAAAATATAAATTTACTGTTTTTTTTGATGAGAACCTTTCATTATAAGCCAGTCTACATTTCTGATTGCTTTATCTTCTTGCCCTTATTAAAATGTCGCCAAACAAGCGATATATGCGCCAAAGAATGTTTACCTGAAACTAGAGGCAGTAACTTCCACACGACTGGCTACTATAAGCGTCAGCTTCTATGAAATTTTCAACTGTTAAAATAATGTCCATTGCAGGCGAAGAGACACCGCCGTCTCTAAGAAGTACTTTGTGGAGTTGATCATCTAAGAATAAAAAAACTAATAATTATATGCACTGATGGTAGATTATACATAAATAATTATCTTTGGAAACCTTTTGAAATCCTATAAAAAAATATGAGAGGTAACATTTTTCACAAAATGCTCCCTTTTTAATGATGATGATGACATCGAGGAGACCGCACTTGGTGAACAAAATTTAATTAAATATTAATACCTTAATTCTTCCTTCTTCTCTTGGAGTTGACATATCATCCATATCACATTAAATGACGCCCAGACGAGATAGGTGAACAAGTGAGTCGTTCGCGTGAAACAATTAGAAATCGGTTTGTCTCCAGGGGGCAGAACCTTCGAAGTGGACAAATTGTCTCAATCCAGAGTCGATTTTTCCAGCGCATCAACGATTTCTTGCTGACGCCATTGAACTGTCACTCACTGGGATAAATAGCGTGGTTTGTTTCTCACGACCATAGGCTCTAGAAACTTGGAGAGAGACCAACTCGTTTGTCTTGCACTCTAGTGTGGACACCGTATTGCCGAACAGATGAGCTGAATTCTAAGGAACATTTCAGGATCATATTTTTCAGCTTGTTGTTAGTAAATATATAAATAGAAATGATATATCAAGCTTTAATCAAAAGGTAAATCGTTTAAAAAACGATTGCTTGTGTTGAACTGTTAATGTTTTTGTTTTTTAAGTAGGTTATCAAAACTTTTATTTAAATTTAAAAAAAAAGTATGTATTTTCAATAACTGTTAGTACGTGATTTTAAATCTACAATAGACATACGCGTTAGATCTCAATGAATAATTTCAGATTCTCCCATGATAAATTGCGACCTGGTGGCCAAGCGGCTAGCGCTCTGATCCCTCAGGCTTCATGCTGGTACCATTGGTTCTTGTTCGAAACTTGGTGGTAACATGGATATTTATGAGTGGTTCGAAATCCACGTAAAACGCTAGGTCTCGATCTGTTTAGCCCAAAGTGAGCTCAAGATGACCGTAGGAGCGACAACCCCACTCCACTCCTATGATAAATTCGTTAATTTCTTATCAGATGATAAGGAATTAACAAATTTATAATAGGAAATATCGAAATATCGAAAACTTTTTTTTTTTTATATTATAGTTCTTGATAAAAAAATTTAACTAGTACTAGTAATTTAGCGATACACAATTTATTTCAGAAGATTGAATAAACATTTGAAGTATACAAATTACTTTCTAATCCTGATATCTTAAACTAATTACAACTTTTAATTTTAAACAATTTTCCAAAGATACTTTTCACGAGATTAAACTATCACTTCACGGAGATACAATTCTCATCCTCCGGAATAACATGGGGAAAAATTCCGAAAACAGCACAAGAATTAACTTTTTAAATAAAGATTTGCGATAAACAAAATGTCTGAAGAACAGGCAATTTAAAGAAGATCCAAACATCCCCCTAAATCTTTCATTCTTTTCACGGTAATGCTTGTTTAATTTGTTTTTCGACGCTCTTTGGAACTGAACTGGAAGTCAATAAATCAACGATTTTCTGAGATTAGAAATCTCGTATCTAGACTCGAAATAAACAAATCTTTGCTATTCGGAGGGGAAAAAAAGAATAACATAACAAAGCAGCAAGAATGTTTTAAGGTTCTCAAGATAAAGCCTTTATTTGAAAGAAAATGGCGTTTGATGTTCATCTACTATGTTTAGTGTCAATTTGACTTTTAATTAAACTGCTGACTTTTAATTTCAACAGGACAAGCACATATTATCAATATATTTTGTTTATTTATTAAGAATGATAGTGAGATAAATAATTAAACTTTTTAATTTGTTTTTATCTGTTGTTGTTGACTATTAGTGCTTTTGGAAAAACTATGTATTTTGTATTGAAGACATACTATTATTTTTAAAAAGCATGTATTTTTTAAATAAAACAAAAATTGCGTTTATTGATATGCATTACGTATTTAATTTACATAGATATAAATGACATGGTCTTTTTTTACATTTTTTTTTTTATTCAAGTATTATTATTTGAGTTCAATCGTTGAATAAACATTATTGATTTATTAATTATAAATATATAATATTAAAGTTATCATTATATATTACTTTGATTTACACAACAATTTTGGTTGTTGTAATATATTTAGTATGAAGGAAAATGCACAATATACAAATACAATGACACCAATAATCTGTCACTTTTTGATATATTTATATTTCCTATTTCGCATCAATATATTTCTTATAAATTATTTCTGAATCAAAAAATATATTTACTTTGTATACACGGTTAACCAAGGTTTATTTGTATACTTTAAAAGAAAAATCAAGTATTTTCTATGCCAGTACACGATTTTAAATCTCAATGTAAATAAATTCACGAATCTCATATGATAAATTTGTTAATTTCTTAACAGATAAGGGAATGAACAAATTTTATCATATGATAATCTTGAATTTATTTACAAACCTTTAACAACGAACTTTATATAAGGATAAAATCTAACAATATCGAACACTTTGTTTTATATTATAGTTAAAAAATTAACTAGTAATAGAAATTTAGCCATACAATTTATTTCAGAAGAGTAAAAAGACTCTTGAAGTTTACAAATTGCTTTCTACTCCTGATATCTTAAACTAATTACAACTTTTCATTTTAAACAATTTTCCAAAGATACTTTTCACGAGACAAACTATCACTTCACGGAGATACTTAATTCATCTTCGAATAACATGGGAAAAAATCGGAAAATTCGAAAACAGCACAAGAATTAACTTTGAAATAAAGATTTGATAAACAAAATGTCTGAAGAAGAGGCAATTTAAAAGAAGATCCAAACTTCCCGAAATCTTTCATTCTTTTTCACGGTAATGCTTGTTTAATTTGTTTCGGCGCTCTTTTGGAACGGAACTGAAGTCAATAAATCAAACGATTTTCTGAATTAGAAAAGCTCGTATCTAGACACGAATAAACAAATCTGCTATTCGGAGAAGGAAAATAAAGAATAACTAAACAAAGCAGCAAGAATGTTTTAAGGTTTGCAAGATAAATCTTTATTCGAAAGAAAATGGCGTTTGATTTTCATCTACTATGTTTGTTTAATGTTGAAGTGTCAATTTGACTTGTAATTAAACTGCTGATTTTTAATTTCAACGAGGCAAGTATATATTATAGATATTGATCTCACTATTATTCAAAAAAATATAATTAAACTTTTAATTTATATTTTTAATTGTTGTTATTGACTAGTAGTTTTTTTTTAGGATAAACTATGTAGTTTGTATTGAAGGCATGATATTATTTTAAAAGTAAAAGTATTACTTTTAAATAAAATTTAAAAAAATGCGTTTGAGATATGCATTTGAATTTAATTTACGTAGATATAAACGATATTATCTTTAAATGGCTTTTTTATTTTACAAACACTTTTATTTAAGAAACATTATTTGTTTAAAATTCTGATTAATTTTCATTGATTTATAAATTATAGCAATATAGAATATTAAAATTAACTTTAAAGATTACATTGATTTACAGAACAATTTTGGTTGTGTTATACTAAATAGTATGAAGGGAAATACACAATATACAAATACAGTGATACACAATGACACCAATAATCTATATCACTTATTTGCTATATTTGTTTTATTTTTCGTAATATATTTCTTATGAATTATTTCTGAATTAAAAAATATATTCACTTTGTATACAACCGTATACAAAAGGTTTATTTAGTTATACAAAATTGTTATACAAAGGTTGACTAAGGTTTTATTTGTATACTTTAAAAAAAATCAAGTGTTTTTCTATGCCAGTACACGATTTTAAATCTACTCTAGACTTACGTTAGAACTCAATGTAAATAAATTCACAAATCTCATATGATAAATTTGTTAATTTCTTAACAGATAAGGAATTAACAAATTTATCATATGATAATCTTGAATTTATTTGCAAGAACTACCCCAACAACAAACTATATAAGGATAAATTCCAATATCAACACTTTGTTTATATTATAGTTAAAAAATAACTAGTAATAGAAATAGCGATACAATTTATTTCAGAAGAGTAAAAAGACTCTTGAAGTTTACAAAATTGCTTTCTACTCCCTGATATCTTGAAATTAATTACAACTTTTCATTTTAAACAATTTTCCAAAGATACTTTTCGCGGATTAAACTATCACTTCACGGAGATACTTAATTCGCATCTTCGGAATAACATGGAAAAAGTGGAAAAATTCGAAAACAGCACAAAATTAACTTTGAAATAAAGATTTGCGATAAACAAAAATGTCTGAAGAAGAGAGGCAATTTAAAGAGATCAAACTTCCCCGAAATCTTTTTCATTCTTTTTTCACGGTAATCACTTGTTTAATTTGTTTTCGACGCTCTTTGGAACCGGAACTGAAGTCAATAAATCAAACGATTTTCTGAGAATAAAAAGCTCGTATCTAAACACGGAATAAACAAATCTGCTATTCGGTGGAGAGAAAAAGAATAACATAACAAAGCAAGGAATGTTTAAGGTTTGCAAGATAAATCCTTTATTTGAAAAGAAAATGGCGTTTGATTTTCATCTACTGTGCTTGTTTTATGTTGAAGTGTCAATTTGACTTTTAATTAAACTGCTGATTTTTAATTTTAACGAGACAAAGTATATATTATAAATATTTTTTTTTTTATTTAGAATGATAATTGAGATTAAATATTTAATTTATTTTTTTTATCTGTTGATTTCTTATTAACTACTAGAGTTTTTAGATAAGCGATATTTTTGTATTGAAGGTACAATACTATTTTAAAATAATGTATTACTTTAAATGACTTTTTACTTTACAAACATTTTATAACAATTTACTTTTTTGTTCATTTAAGAAACATTATTTTTTGTCTTAAATCCATGACTAAATATTATTGATTTATTAACTATAAATAATAGTTATGATATATAAAGACTATTTATCATAAACTATTCGAATATTCTAATCCGGGATTTTCATAATAAATTCAGTCCAAAATTAACTTTAAGCAGCCATTAATAATCTCTGTCACCATTTAACGAGTCAATTTTCTTAATATATTTATGAATTATTTACATTTTAAAAAAATGGAATTACTTTCTGTATAATTTGCATATTTTACGATTATCAAATTATATTTCATAAACTATTGGAATATTCTAATGTGGGATTTTATTCCAAATTCTATCCAAATTACGCTTAAGCCAGATACCAATAATCTATTTCACTTATTTTTTGATAAATTCTTATTTTACTTTTCCGTAATAAAGTTCTTATGAATTATTACTAAATCCAAAAAAATAATTAATTAAAGTTTTAACTACGGTTTACTTTGAATACGGTTACCAAACTATATTTAATTAACTATTCGAATTGCAGGCTTTTTTATTCCGAAGTTTATCTAAAGTTACCATTAAGCAGACACTAGTAATCTATCATATATCTATGCCACGCATTTGGCATATTCATATTTATTTTTTCTTTATAATTATGCATTATTTCAAATAAAAAAGTAATAATTAATTTATATACGATTAAATACTTAATTACTACTTTGTATATGGTTATCTTACTATATTTCATATATTATTCGAATATATGGTTTTGTTCCAAAATCTGTCCAAAGTTACCATTTACAGCAGACACTAGTAATCTATCATAATCTATGTCACCCTATTTGTTCAGTTACAGCAGACACTAGTAATCTAAAAAATCATGTCACATTTATAACATATTCATGTTTTAGTTTTTCTTAATATGATTCTTATGAATTATTTCAAAATCAAAAAAAGAATTACTTTCTACGATTAAATACTGTATTTACTGCGTTGTATATGCTGATCTTACTATATTTCGCTATTCATATATGTAGAATTTTTTATTACAAATTCTATCCAAAATTACCCTTAAGCAGTCACTAATGGACTCTTTTACGACAACTGCATTTCCAAAAACAATCAATAACACAAATAACTTTTCGGAACTATCTAATAAGCGTTATCATTAGCTGTTAAATGCACGCTTTCAAAAAAATCCTATTCAGCGTTTACGTCTTAATTACTGCAGGAACGAAAATCGTTAATGCTTATTTTATCTCGTTACCAATATTTGGAAAAAAAGAGCTTAAGTGGGGATAGTTGTCTTTCATTCTGCATCAGGAGAAATTTGGACAAAAAGAATCATTGCTGGAAATATGTAATGATGATAGTTTTACTTTGAATATCAAATAAGAGGATTTAGCTCAGGTCTCTGTTTATGAACGTTCCTTAAAATATTTGACTTAGCTCTTGACATTTTTAACTGTCAGTACCGTATGAAGATTCAAATAACAGCCACAATTCTCTAGCTAGTTCATGTTACAAAAACGCGTGAATAAGTTTAATTCAAAATATTAGATCTCTCCATAAGATGAATAAATAAATGTATTTTGCGATATTACTTTGTATTTGACAATCAAATTCTACATTACCTACATAAATAAATTTATTTCGAATATTTATTAAAGATTTAAACTTCTTGAGTAGGAAAGGGCATCTAAGCAGACTCTAATAATGTATGTCACCTATTTGACGTATTGATGTTTTACTTTTCTTAATATAATTCTTATAAATTATTTTTGAATGAAAAAAAAATAGAATTTACTTTCTATACGATTAACTACGGTTTACTTTGTATACGAGTATCAGGCTGTATTTTTGTAAACAACTCATTCTAATGCTAGATTCTATTCAAATTCTGTCCAAAATTATCTTTAATAACTATCAAAAATTATTAAAAAAAACAATATGTGTCACTTATTTTATATATTCATGTTTTTACTTTTTCTAATGAATTATTCCTAAATAAAAATGGAATTGCTTTCTATAATGTTAAATACGATTTTCTTTGTATACGTTTATTAGACTATATTCCATAAATTAGTCCGAATATTCTAATGTGGTAGCTGATTCCAAATTCTCTACTTTACCAAAATACCAATAATATGTGTCACGATTTAACACATTCATGTTTTTTTCTTAATATAATTATTATGAATTACATCAAAATCAAAAAATATAATTACTTTCTAGACGGTTTACTTTGTATATGGTTATACACTATATTTTATAAATTCCTGGAATATTCTAATGCATTTATTATATTCAAAAAAGTATATCCCAAAAAATTTCCCTTAAGCAGACACTAATATTCTATCCAAAATCTATGTCACCTATTTGACATATTCATGTTTCAGTTTCTTAATATGATATGAATTATTTTCTAAATCAAAAAAGTAGAATTCCTTTTACATATGATTAACTTACTACTTTGTATAGGGTTAACTTACTACATTTCATATATGTGGGATTTTATTCCAAATTTCTATCCAAAATTACCGCTAAGCAGACACTAATGGTCGTTTTACGACAACTGTATTTCCCTAAAACAATCAATAACACACAAATAACTTTTCGGAACCATCTAATAAGCGTTATCATTAGCTGTTAAATGCGCGTTTTCAGAAAGAAATCCTATTCAGCGTTTATGTCTTAATTACTACAGGAACGAAAATCGTTAATTCTTTCCAATATTTATCTCATTATTCAATATTTTCAAAAAAGGCAAATGATTATTTAATATTTTCAAAGACTAAATCTGGGATAGTTGTCTTTCATTATGTACCAAAAGGAAAATTTGTAACATCAAACCTTGATGATTGGGAAAAATAATCATTTATGTAAATATGTAATGATGACAGTTTTCCATGGTTTACTTTGAATACTAAATAATGAGGATTTGTTAGCTCAGGTCTGTTTATGCACATTTTTAAAATATTTGCCTTTGCTATTGATATATTTAACTGTCAATAGCGAAAGAAGTCTCAATTAACAACCACATTTCGCCTGCTAGTTCAGTTTGCATACGCATAAAATAGTTTAATTCAAAAAAAAATGAATTTTTAGTATAATATAAATACATTTCTTTTGCGATAGTATTTTTTTAGCTCTTGAGTTGTATTTGCACAATCATAATTTTACATTACCTACATAAACGAACATAGATCAGGCATTTGCGTTGTTGCCGTTATTAGCAAAGATTTAATACATATCTAATTTATTAATGTTCCGATTTATTAAAAATTTGTTAAGATAAAGTTTAATCAACTTTATTAGGTTTTAACACAAGCGAATAATTATTTTTATGTATAATATTGACATTAAAATATTTCAAACTAGCGCATACAGCCAAGGCGTTGCTTAGGTTCATGGATTATATTTTTATTACGGAAAAAAACAGAAAACATTCAACTATTTTTGTAGCATCCTTGCGTCTGTTCATTTAATATCTGCAGATAACTAGACGAATGTATGACAAAAGGCAATTAAATATAAAATGTCACTAGAAAATAAGACAATAAAAGTTATATATTGAGAAAAATTTAAATTTGATATAAAATTCTTGCTTATTATTATTCACCTATTTGACATTTCATTATTTATTATTTTCCCCTATTTGACATTCTTTTATTATTTTTTCTTACTGAAATTCTTACGAATTATTTCTAAATCCAAAAATAAATTAACTTTTATACTGTTAATGCTGTTCTAGACGGTTAACTAAACTTCTATGCGGTTATCAGAATATATTTCATAAACTACTCGAATAATCGATTTTATTCCAATTTTATCAAATTACCCTTAAGCAGACATTGATAATATATGTCCCCTGTTTGACATATTCCTGTTTTATTTTTCGTAATATAACAGGAATTATTTCTAAATCAAAAATTAGAATTACTTCCTATATGATTAACTACTGTATTTACTACTTTGTATATGGCTATCATACTATATGTCATAAACTATTCATATATGTGAGATTTTATTACAAATTCTGTTCAAAATTACCGTTAAGCAGACACTATTGTCCGTTTTTACGACAACTGTATTTCTAAAACAATCAATAACACAACTAACTTTCGGAACCATCTAATAAGCGTTATCATTAGCTGTTAAATGCATGTTTTCAAAAGAAATCCCATGCAGCGTTTATGTCTTAATTACTGCAGGAGCAAAAATCGTTAATGCTTTCCAATATTTATCTCGTTACCAATATTTGGAAAGAGCCTAAATCGGAGATAGTTGTCTTTCATTATGCACCAGGAAAATTTGTAACATCCAACATTAATGATTGGGAAAAATTCATTGGTATGAAGTATACCAGTGATGATGATTTTTCCATGGTTTGCTGTACTAAATAGTATTGAGGAGTTTGTGAAACAGGTTATGTTTATATCACATTCTCTAAATATTTGACTGCTATTGACATTTTTAACCGCTAATAGCGAAGAGAGCCAAATAACAACTTCTACAGTTCGTCAGGATTTTTCATGTATCAGTGCGCATGAAGTTTCTGAAATTCAGTGCAAGATAGACCTTACCATGCTTAAAGTTTAAATAAATTTCTTTTGCTATAGTATTTTGGGCCTTTGAGTTGTATTTTCACTTTCAAGAATTTAACATTACTTATTTAAGTTAATATAGATCACATAACTTTGAGTTGTTGTCGTTATTAGCAATGGCATTTAATATTTTCGACTTCCCTTAAACCTTTCAAAACTATACATTTTAAAATATATTTAATAAAACAAACACAATCACGATACTTTTAAATATTATAACTTTATTTTTAAGAAATGTTCACTACACAAAATAATTTTTTAAATTTGGCCACTTATTAAGAACTTTACAAAAATGATGTATTAGAGAATAAAGTATGAAATAAAAAAAAAAACATTCATTAATTACGAATTATGTCAATTTCAAAATTCGAAAAAAAATTTCCTGAATACTGAAAGATATATGATTTCATTATCATTCTTGCCTTCTGGTTGCAGACAATTTTTGAGAGGCTAAATAATTTGAGAAGACATTTTAACAACAAAAAGTAAACTTTATGATTTTGAGAATAATAATAAAATATAGAAATGTATACAATCACATCATCAGTTACGCATGCTTAAATATCTATATCCCATTTCCCGCCAGAATGTTGCATAGGAATTTGAATTAAATAACTTTTAGAATATTTACAATAATATGTAGTTTTTTATTTAATTATAACTACCGACATATTTTTTTTTTTTTGCTACGTGTCAGAAAAAGAGTACGAAAGAATTCAAGAGAATATTAATTGAATTTCTGACTTTTTATAACTGTTCATTTTAAGAAATACTTAAAATGCCGTATAAATGAAAATGTAAAAATATAATCTGAGAGATGAAAATGTAAAATATCGTCTGAGCGATGAAAATGTAAAATATCGTCTGAAGATGAAAATGAAAATATCGTCTACAGGCAAAATATCGTCTGAGCGATGAAAATGTAAAATATCGTCAGCTAAGGCGATGAAAATGTAAAATATCGTCTGAGCGATGAAAATGTAAAATATCGTCTGAGAGATGAAAATGTAAAATATCGTCTGAGAGATGAAAATGTAAAATATATCGTCTGAGCGATGAAAATGTAAAATATCGTCTGAGCGATGAAATGTAAATATCGTCTGAGCGTGTAAAATAAATGTATTGACTTTTTTTTATGATTGATCCTATAACCGTTCTTTTTCTCAACGTATATGTAAAGTACATGAGTTACAAATGGGAAAAAAGAACGCTTTAGATCTATGACTTCATTTCCCATTATTGTTTTGCAGACAATTTTTGAAAAGAATAATTTGATAGATTTTTAACAATAAAAAATTTAAAAGTATATTTTTGAATTAGTACGTTACTAATAGAATTTTTGTAATGGTTTTTTGCAACAAAAATTAGGAAAAGAACCCAGAGAATAATATTTGAAAATCTGAACGTTATAATTGTTTATTTTTTAAAATTCTTACTATGACAGCATACATACACAGGCACCGATTCGTTTCATATAAATGAAATAGCACAAATTCTAGCATTATATTAGTCAACAGTAATGAATTTATATTAAAGATTTTGATGGTAAAAATCTGGAAACCATACTTCTCCATTCTTAAGCCTAATTCAATATTTTTACCAACGACCAAAAACTATTTCCGTCGTCATTTCATTTCATTTTTATGAAGAAAATACAAAAAGTAATTGGTGGATATAAGTACTAAATTTTGCACAACTTCTATAACAAAAGAACATGACAGGAAATACATACAGCGTAAAAATTCCGTTTTTAGCTTGTTTCCCGATCAGTTGCCATGGTGATATCAAACTGCTTGAGCAACGGAGCGATGAGGTTAAATGGATGTGACCTGAGAATCCATCCGTAGATGATGAATATGAGACAAAACCTCTCAACCTCCAAATCATTTTGGGACCTGAGAAATGATATTTTTTAAAATTTTATCTATCGAGTGAATAAAATATTCAGTATTTCCTTAAAATTGATGTACCATATTTTGTTATATTGTAGATTCTACGTCTAATACAAACTTATTGGAATAAATAGCTTTTACTTTCTTAGAAAATAATAAAATTCGAGGAGATTTAAGTTACGTTCTTTGGATATTGATATAATATGATACTACTGTGCTCAAAAGTAAGACCAATTATTTTTTTCAAAAGCTCTTTATTTAATACTTCCAAATATATTTCATCGCCTACAAAGTAATCCCCACCGGACACAATGCACTTATGCTAACTTTTTCCAATCCTCAATGCATGTTAAAAAGTCATCGACAGGGATGGCCTTCAACGCGCGTGGCGATTCACGTTGAATCTCTTCAATCGACTCAAAATGATATCCCCGGAGTGGTATTTTGAGTTGCGGGAATGGATAGAAGTCGCACGAGTAGGAATACGGTGGTTGTGGAATGATAAGTCTTCATTTTTGGCGAAAAAGTCACGAACAATCCATGTAGTGTGAGTTGGCGCATTCAGTGTTTTCGGTACCCATCGAGATTTGACGTTTGAGGCCCAAAATGGAATTGACCTATCCTTTTAAAATTCCATCATCAGCAAGGTCTCTAATTGTAAATCGACGATTTGCAAACACCAAATATTTAATATTTTGAACGTGAGCTTCGTCGGTTGTGGTTGATTGTCTACCAGAGGCATCTTCGTCTTCAACGCCTTCTCTGCCTTCTTTGAACTGTTATACCCTTATAAGCATATAGGAATGTTCACCGAATGCCTTCTGCTACATTCTATATGTTTCCGCAAAATAAAATTGAATGCAAATACTTTGCTCAATTAATTCAGACATTTCAAAAATCGCTGGAATCAGTTTGAATATTTGACGTCAAATTTCACACAGATGTCAAGGACAGTGAAAGCAACCTAAAAACTGAAAAAAATGAAATTCCGTAAGCCCCCGGAATTTTAAATTGAAAATTGGTCTTAATTTTTGGAAACATTAATATTATTATATAAGATATATTGGAATGGTTATTTTCTGAAATTTATTATTTTGATTAAAAACCTCAAATAAAAATTTGAATGTAATATTTTTCGTTATTTGATATTAGTGTTTTAGTAGTTTAGTGATTTAACCCTTTAGTTCTTTCAGAAATTTAGTGAATTAAGCCTTTGGTGCTTTCGGTAATTTAGTGATTTTAACCCTTTGGTGCTTCTGAATTATTTGCATTGAGAATTAAATGCAGTGTATCATAAGGCATGACGCGATACATTAAATATTTTTTGACTGTGCTACATTTTCAAAGGTATTATTGGTTTGTCGCTCTATGGTCATTTCATGCGTACTTTGGGCTAATTCCGGAACCTACAGTTTAACGTGGATTCTGATTTGACGCGTTTGATGCCCAAAATGGAATTGACCGATGGTTTTGAAATTCCAACAACATTCCACAAATTCAACAGCAAGGTATCTAATTGTAAATCGACGGTTTGCAAGCACCAAATCTTTAATTTTTTGGACGTCATCTTCGTCGGTTGATTTTAAGGGCTCGACCAGAGGGCTCTTCTGTCTTCAACGCGTTCTGTGCCTTCTTTGAACCAATTCTAAACATTTCTTTCCAATATAGGAATGCTCACCGATTGCCTGCAACATTCTATACGTTTTCCGCAAACAAAATGTAATGCAAATTCTTTGCTTAATTCATTCAGATATTTCAAAAATCGCCGGAATCAATCTTAGCGTCTCACAAAACCAAACGTTATTCAAAACACTAATGAATATTTTGACGTGAAATTTGACACAGATGTCAAGGACAATCGTTAAAATAAAAAAAAAATAAAAAAAACGATGGTTTGCAAAAATTTAATTTTTTTCAACTTAAAAACTTATAATCAATATAAAAACTTTTAATACTTTTTTTCAATTCTAATAGTATTTTTTAAAAATTATGCAAGTTTGTATGAAATTATTTGTTTAAGTTTTGAGATTTTGATTCAATGTACTTGTTAAATTTAGTTTCTATAACATTTTGCATCTCATTCTTTTTGTATGTTATATTTATGCTTCATCATTTAATACTTTGTTTTTTCCGATTTATATATCTGATAAATCAGTTACTTGGAATATTATAATGAATGTTGAAAACGGTTTATAAAAAAATCACTTGTCAAAGTTTGTTTATATAGCATTTTTTTCATTTCCTTCTATTGTGTGTTATATTTATCCTTCTTTTACTATTTGTTGTTACGAATAATATATGTGATACATCTGTTATTTTGAACAAAAAAATGAATTTAATTAAATAAAATAGTAATTTTTTGTATACTAATTTAACACGGGGACACACTAATTAACCACTAATACTAATTACTACTAACAAAGATAATTAAAAACATATATTTTTAATTATAGATTTGTGGAAGGATTCCTCTTATTAGCCAAAAACCCGAAAATCGGTTATGCGTTGGGGGCGTGAAATAAACTTCACCTCCGGAAGAATCTGTATTTGGCCTTTTCTGCTGAATGCCAAAAGAGACGCTCTTTTCCGGGGATAGTTGAATGTGGGGTTACAGTAGTTAAAATACAATAAATATGTAATGGTTTTTGATGGTCAAAATTTAATATTATATGTTTTTAATCATGATGCATTTCAATTTTATAATTATTCTCGTTTTTCATTGCAGGTGAGTTATTTATATCCTGTATTTTTAATTTAAGCTTAAAGGAAGGTAAGAATTTTATTTAAAATTTTCAAATTAGTATAAAATAGAAATTTAATGTCATGTTTATACTGGTTTTCCATTATTTAAGAAATATAATTAATTTTAGGAAATATACTTAATGCAATATATTCATTACACAATTTATATATATTTTTGCTTTAATTATCATATATTTTATAAATTTTTGAATGAAGCAAAATTGAATGCAAGTTCTGGTGCTCAATTAATTCAGACATTTCAAAAATCGCTGGAAATTTTAGCGCCTCACAAAGTCAAGCGTAAATCCAATACTCATGAATATTTTGACGTCAAATTTCACACAGATTGCAAGGACAGTGCCAGCAAAACTAAAACAGAAATAATTGTAGAAATGTAGAATTATATTTGTAACAATGTTATATTTTCTCGCCAAAGTACAATGAATTATCTCGCCAATTTTTATTTTCTTTTTTGACTTTGACGAATTCCTGCTATTGTTGGTGTGGCTCCAATAAATTACCTCATGTGCATCTATTTTCTGCATCTCTGGCGTTTAAGATGAAAGGTTGAAAGGTTCTGATTTGGGAGTTCTCTACAATTGATATGATAGATGTTTTTCACCTCCCTATAGCATCATTTTTGGAAATTTTTAAAGCGCATAAAGTACTAGGGTATACCCTGAAGGGATTTAGAAGGAAGAAGAATAAAAAAACACTTTTTCCATGTCAGGTTGATAGGACAAATGCAATATTTCTAAAAATATTACATTTATTTGGCATCCTTTTCTTTTTGTGGCGAGTTCTCTTATTTTGGTAAAAAGTATATCTCCGAATACTTCCAAAACATTTTAGATCAAATATATTTACAAAAAGTCTGTTATATTTGACGAAGTCTGAAAGTTAACAGAGGCTATGAATATACTTTTTTATATTTATTTGCATTTATTAATATTACATTTACATTTATCTACATTTAGTAATAACACATCTACATTTATTCATATTAATTTTTATATTTTATATTTGCATTTATTATTATGCTATTTTGTTAATGAGTATATCAGATCAGTTCAAAATAGTTTAGACCAATTAGAGTTACAAAATAGCCTGAATGGGCGAGTGGTTAGCGCTCTGGCGCTCGGTACCACAGGTTCCGTGTTCGAGTCCGGGGGGAAGCATACATGTTTGTAATGGTTCGGAATCCACTTTGCCGTAGGTCCCAGTCTCATATGACCGCTGAATGTAGGGCGTAGATTTGACAACCCTACACTGTAAAAAAGAAAAACACTAGAAAACTATCAGTAGGTAGGCCTTGGCCCACAATGGGCTGTTGTGCCAATGATAATAATGATTATATTACATATTTTCTTATTTCTGATAAAGGTAGCATTTAATAATAATGAAAGTGAATTAATATATGAAATTGAAATAAAACTGAATAAAAAAAAAGGAATTTGAATAAATAAATTTAACTATATGAAATTGAATAAAAAATTGTTACCTGAAGCATTTTAAAATTCATTAAAATATGTATAAAATTATCTTGCAATTTTTTTTATGAATTCATCTCTCGCCAATTTTCTTTTTCTTTTTGACTTTGACGAATTCCTGTTTATTGTTGGGGTGCCTCCAATAAATTCCCTCGTGTGCATCTATTCTCTGCAACTCTGGCTATAAAGATGCGAAGTTGAAAGGTTCTGACTTGGGTGTTCTTCACCAATTGATATGATAGGTGTTTTTTTTTCACCTCCCTATAGCAACATTTTCTAGAAATTTTTAAAGTGTATAAAGTACACAGGTTTCAGATTCGAGTCCATGCGGTGCCATGGATGTTTGTAGAGGTTTGGAATCCACTTTAAGCTGTAGGTTCCGGTCTTATATGACTGTTGATCGTTGGGCGTAGAGCTGTCAGCCCAACCCCGTCTCTTGTCTCGAAATCTACCAGTAGGTAGACAGCCTTGGCCCACACTGGGCTGTTGCGTCAATGATGATGATGATTATGATTATCATCCTGCTCCTAATAAATGCAGTATTTATTAAAAATATATAATTTAATAGAATTGTTATAACATTTTAAAATTTATTAAATAATAAATGAAATTATTTTATCATTTTTTTTATGAATTAATCTATGGTACAGTAAGCCAACGTATATTCTATTCGTAGAAATGTTATATTTTCTCACCAAAGTACAATGATCTATTTCACAAATTTTATTATTCTTTTCGACTTCGACGAATTACTATTTATTGTTGGGGTGGCTCCAATAAATTCTCTCATGTGCATCTATTTGCTGCATCTCTGGCGATGAAGATGAAAGGTTCTGACTTGGGTGTTCTTTACCAATTGATATGATAGGTGTTTTTCATATCCCTGTAGCAACATTTTTGGAAATTTTTAAAGTGCATAATGTACTAAGGTATACCCCTGAAGGGATTTAGTGGAAGTGGAATAAAAATACTTGTTCCATGCCAGGTTGATATGATAAACGCAATATTTCTAAAAATATTATATTTATTTGCCACTATTTTATTTTTTGTTGCGAGTTATCTTATTTTGTTAAAGAATATCTCCGAATAGTTCAGAAATATCTTAGGAAGAATATAGTTACAAAATGTCTGTTATATTTCTAAAAGTTTGAAAGTTAAAATATGTACATACTTTTACATTTATTTTTTTTTATTAATGTTACATGTGTTATATTATTATTCATTTACTTGCATTTATAAATATTATTTTTACGTTTATTATATTTAATTACATTGATTATTATTATATTACATTCATTTGCATTTACATTTATTATTACTCTTATATTACATTTATTATTATTAAATTTATTTGCTACTTTGTTCTTTTGTTGCAAGTTATGTTATTTTGCAAGAACACCTCTGAATAGTGCAAAATATTTTGATTAAATATAGTTGCAAAATATTTATGAATGTTAAATTTATCCACGTTCGAAATTTAAAAGAGGATATGTGCATACTTTTACATTTATTTGCATTTATTTTAAGTTTATTTCATTTCAACCTTCAACCGCCGAGCCACAGGTTGGTGTATTATTCAACATAATGAATTCAACTTTTATGAAATTTTATGCTCAAATGAAAATTAAAAATAAAAGTTATTAGGTCAAGGAGACTCATTGGGAAGAGATTCATTTTTTTTTATTCTATAAATACATTCTCTCTGTCACATTTTGGCAACAACGTATTCATGAAAAATGCATTGATTGAATTTCAAGAAGGACTTTTTCTTTTTTTGTAAATATTCTTGATAATTTTATTACGTATTAATTGAATTTTAGATAGTTTAAGACATCATATTATTATATCTATTATCTTTATCTTAATCTTGATAAATGCAGTATTTATTAAAATATACAGTTTAATATAATTGATAGCTAAAAACATTTATAGCTTGTTAAATACTGATATATTATTTTGTGGATTTATCTAGGTGACAGAAATAACGCATAATCTATCTGCAGAAATGTTATATTTTTCTCAAAGTACAATGAACTATCACTTCCAATTTTTATTTTCTTTTTTTTGACTTTGACGAATTCCTGTTTATTGTTGGGGTGGCTCCAATAAATTCCCTCGCGTGCATCTATTTTCTGCATCTCTGGTGATAAAGATGAAAGGTTCTGACTTGGGTGTTCTTTACCAATTGATATGATAGGTGTTTTTTCATATTCCTGTAGCAACATTTTTGTAAATTTTTAAAGTGCATAAAGTACTAGGGTCTACCCTGAAGGGATTTAGGGGAAGTAGAATAAAAATACTTTTAAACAGAGACTATATTTATATACATTCATATTTATTTCCATTTATTAATATTACATTTACATTTATTACTATTATATTTTCATTTATTGAATTTATTACTTTTACATTTATCATAACACATTTTATTTTTATTTTATCATATTTATTTTTTATTTACATATTTTTTATTTATTTGCATTTATTATTATTATTATATTTCATTTATTTGCATTTAATAATATTTCTTTTATGGACCACTCTTTTCTTCTGTTATGTCATTTTGTTAAAAATATGAATGCCTTCGAATATTTCCAAAAAAAATTTTAATCAAATATAGTTCCAAAAGTCGGTTATATATTTGTTCAAGTTTGAAAGTAAACAAAGGCTATGTGATAACTTTTACATTAATTTGCATTTATTAATGTTGCATTTAAATTTACATTTATCATTATTATATTATATTTATTTGATTTTATTAATATTATATTTGTTTGCCACTGTTTTATTTTGTTGCAAGGTATGTTGTTTGGTATAAGAAAATCTCTGAATAGTTCAAAATATTTTTTAGATGAAATATAGTTACTTAAAACTGCTACATTTGTACAGGTGCGAAAATTAACAGTTGCTATGTATATCGCACACTCATACTAATTTTTTTTAATTCTAAAAAGACATTTTCTTTGTGAATTTGTGGCAACATCGCATTCATATAGAATACAGTGATTGAATTTCAAGACCAACTTTTTTTTTTTTTTTTTTTTTTTCATTTTTAAGCATTCTTGATAATTTTGCTACACATTGAAACAGCTTTTAGAATATTTTAAGAATTCCCATTATTATACCCATTACTGTAATCTCACTCCTGATAAGTATAGCATTTATTGAAAATATACAATTTAATTAAATTGTTAGGTAAAGCATTTTAAAGTTTATTAAATAATGACAGAAATTAATTTGCTATTTTTTTTTTTTTTTTTTTATGAATTCATCTATGGTAAATAAAGTCAACGCATGCTCTCTATCTAGCGAAATACATTTTCTCGCCACAATACAATGATCTATCTCGCCAATCTTTATTTTCTTTTTGACTTTGACAAATTCCTGTTTATTGTTGGGGTGGCTCCAATAAATTCCCTCGTGAGCATCTATTCTCTGCAACTCTGGGTATAAAGATGAGAAGTTGAAAGGTTCTGACTTGGGTGTTCTTCACCAATTGATATGATAGGTGTTTTTTTTTTTTCACCTCCCAGTAGCAGCATTTTTAGAAATTTTTAAAGTGCATAAAGTACTAGGTTATACCCTGAAGGAATTTAGAGGAAGTGGAATAAAAATACTTTTTTTCCATTCCAGGTTGATCTGACAAACGCACTATTTCTAAAAATATTACATTTATTTGCCACCCTTTTCTTTTGTGGCAAGTTGTCTTATTTTTGGTAAAAGAAATCTTCGAATAGTTCGAAATAATATTTTAGATCGAATATAGTTACAAATAGTCTGTTATATTTCTCCAGGTGCAAAATATAAATGTGTATATGAGTATACAATATACACTTTTATATTTTTCTAATTTTTTTTTTTTTTTATTCTAAAAACACATTTTTGTGGCAATATCGCATTCATATAGAATACAGTGATTGAATTTCAAGAGCAATTAATTATTTTTTATAATCACTATTGATAATTTTGTTATACATGAATTGAATAGCTTAGAATATTTTATTATCCTCATTATCGTCACAACAGCCCCATTGTGGGCCAAATCCTTCTGCCTAGGGCCAGATTTCGAGACGAGTGATGTTATACATTTAATTTATTATTATCAGCATTACGCTTAACGATCAACAGCCATATTGGACTGGGACTTACGGTTTAAAGTGGATTCAGAACCACTGCAAACATCGATGGCACCTTCAGAACTCGAACCCGAAATCTGTGGCATCAAGCGCCAGATATTATTATTGTACTTATTACTAATGTTCTCGTTGGAGCTCGGTACCACAGGTTTCAGATTCGAGCCTGCGTTGGCATGGATGTTTGTAGAGGTTTAGAATCTACTTTAAGCTGTAGGTTCCGGTCTTATATGACTCTTGAGCGTTGGGCGTAGAGTTGACAGCGCTACCCCCGTCTCTTGTCTCAAAATCTACCAGTAGGTAGACAGCCTTTTGCCCCACACTAGTCTGTTGCATGAATGATTATGATGATTATGATTATTATCCTACCCTGATAAAGGCAGTATTTATTTAAAATATATAATTTAATAGAATTGTTATAGCATTTTAAAATTTATTAAATAATAAATGAAATTATTTTTTATCATTCTTTTATGAATTCATCTATGGTATAGTAAGCCAACGTATATTCTATTCGTAGGAATGTTTTATATTTTCTCGCCAAAAGTACAATGAACTATCTCTGCCAAATTTTATTTTATTTTTGACTTTGACGAATTCCTGTTTATTGTTGGGGTGGCTCCAATAAAAATTCCCTCTCGTGCATCTATTTTCTGCATCTCTGGCCATAAAAATGAAAGGTTCTGACTTGGGTGTTCTCTACCAATTGATATGATAGGTGTTTTTTTTCACCTCCTTATAGCAACATTTTTAGAAATTTTTAAAATACGTAAAGTACTAGGGTATACCCTGAAGGGATTTAGAGGAAGTAGAATGAAAATACATTTTCCATGCCAGGTTGATATGACAAATGCAATTTTCTAAAAATATTACATTTATTTTGCCACATTTTTGTTGTGAGTTATATTATTTTGTTGAAGGATATCTACGAATAGTTCAAAATATTTTTGATCAAATATAGTTACAAAAAGACTGTTATTATTCGCCAAGTGTGAAAATTAAGCTATGTATATACTTTTTTATATTTATTTGCATTTATTAATATTGCATTTACATTTATTACATTTTTTACTTTAACGTTAATTTATTATTATATTGCATTTATTTGTATTGATCAATATAACATTTATTAGAGGCCTGAACGGGTGAGTGGCTAGCGCCCGGTACCACAGATTTCGGGTTCGAGTCCCAGCGAAACCATCGATTTTGTAGTGGTTTGGAATCCACTTTAAACTGTATGTTTTGGTCTCGTATGACTGTTGGGCGTAGACCCTACCCTGTAAAATGAAAAACATCTCTTGTCTCGAAATCTACCAGTAGGTAGACATCCTTGGCGCACACTGGGTTGTTGCGCCAATTATGATGATGATGATGATCATTAGTATTCTATACCTGATAAACGCTGTATTTATGAAAATATATAAATTAGTAGAATTGCTACCTGAAATATTTTAAATGAATTAAGTAATGAATACAATTATCTTAGGATTTTTTTTTTTGTGAATTCTTATATGGTACAGAAAGAACAGTATTGTATGGTAAAGAACTTATATTATATCTGTAGAAATAGGATATTTTTCTCGCCAAAGTACAATGAACTATCTCAATTTTTATTTTCTTTTTTTAGACCAATTTTTATTTTCTTTTGACTTTGACGAATCTCTATTTATTGTTGGGGTGGGCTCAATAAATTCTCCCGTGTGCATCTATCTTCTGCATCTCTGGCGATGAAGATGAAAAGTTCTGACTTGGGTGTTCTCTACCGATTGATATGATAGGTGTTTTTTCACCTCCATATAGCAACATTTTTAGAAATATTTTTAAGTGCATGAAGTACTAGGGTATACCCTGAAGGGATTTAGAGGAAGTAGACTAAAAATACTTTTTCCATGCCAGGTTGACATGACAAACGCACTATTTCTAAAAATATTACATATATTTGACACTTCTTTTTGTTGCAAGTTATCTTATTTTGGTAAAGAACTCCGAATAGTTCAAAATATTTTTAGATCGAATATAGCTGCAAATACTATGCTATAGTTGTCCAAATTTAAAAGTTAAAAGATACTTTCTGGATAATTTTACATTTATTTGTATTTATTTACATTTATTGATATTGCATTTTTTTTTTTACATTTATTTGCATTTATTAATATTACATTTATTTTCCGCTCTTTTCTTTTGCTGAAAGTTATCTTATTCTGGTAAATAATATCTCTGGATGATTCAAAAATAATTTAGATCAAATATAGTTGCAAAAGTCTTTTCCAAGTTTAATGTTTGTGTATATAATTTTACGTTTATTTGCATTTATTAATATTACATTTCATTTTTTTAAGATTGTAATGTTGCGAGTTGTGCAACTCTGGATTATAACTGGGTGTGGTTGAGTAGATACTTGAGAGACAGGTTTGAGAACACACAGCTTTTATTTACACAAGCACGGCACACATATAATAATTAACACAAGATATAGATTCCGGAAGGATTCCACTTTCTAAATTGAAAATAAAATACTCGGATTTGCGCGGGATACGCGGAATATACTTCCTTTCCAGGGTGAAAGTCTGTAGGCCGACTTATACACATGTTGGGTGTTGAATATATTTTCTCTCTAGGTGAGAGACTGTAAATTAAAAGTTACTCACGGGAGAACCGGTAATGTTTACTTCCTCTTGGGTGTGAGTATCGATGCCTTATGACCATTTCTTCTGAACGTCACAGGGGCACTTGCAAGTGTGTAGGTGGAACCAGGGATATAATTAGTATATTTTTAAATATTTTCTTCAAGCCTTTTATACGTAATATATATATATATATGTATATATTATTGTTTCTTTTCATAGAGTAGGTATATATAGTTTTTGCACAAAAAGGAAAGTGCAATTTTAAATAGACATTAATCAGATTTATTGAAAAACGTTATGTATAATAATACACATGATTTTAAATTACGCAAAATAAAATACGCAAGCAAATAAAAAAATGAAATAAATAAATGAGTAATTATTAAATAATTTTTGGTTACTGTATATCGTCTCAGCCCATTATTTTTTATTTATTTATTCTAATTAAAAATCACCGGTATTTTTTAATTTACGTGAAAGGATAAGAAAATTCATTAATTGCACTCTTAAAGACAAAACATTATTTCATAAACGTCTACATTACAAAATTATTAAGTTTTAATTATAAACAAAATATTACTTTCGCATAAATAATTTTTTCAGAGATATACACTTATTATTAAATACATAATTTATTCATTATTTCAACATAACTGCTGGACTTATAATTTTTAAAGGAATTTATATTTAAGGAAAAATATATGTTTTTTTTAAATTAGAAAAAAAAATTGCACAAATAAATTTGCATTTATTGTAACTTTGGTTTCCGAACTCCTATTAGCTTTGAAATGAATATCTTCTAATCAGAAAACTTTATAAAGAACCAATATATTACTTATCATAAGCTTTAAATTTACTGTACAATTTTATATAGCAATTTTGTTCTCAATTTTCTAATTGCCGATATTGATAAATGTTTTTTGTAAATTAATAACAAATGAGAAAAAAAAAATAAAATTATTGTAGTTTCTATTTGACAAAGCATCATTTTTTAGTTAAGTATATTAATAATTAATTTGAATCGATTTTTTTAAATTTATTTTCACTGCTTAATACCTACAGTATAATACAAAACTATTGATTAAATAAATGTATTAATAAAAAGCCATATTCATAAATAAATATTCTATATTCGAATAAAAATTAATTTTTCTATGCAAACGAAAGTCAAAAAGACCAAACGATATTCTCTAGTGTATAAAATACTCAGCAAACGATTCTCTTATCAGTTGATAATCAAATTATTACCACAGCATAATAATTAAATCTCATTCAATAACATCGAAAATAATAATCTTCCCCTTCAACACAACCTTCTCACCTAATTAATTGAATTTAAAAAAAAAAAGCAATTTTTCCCTTCCATCTGCTAATTGTATTCGATCTTTATTGCTGCCAACTTTGCATCAGAAAAATTATACTTAACGCTGTCAGGCCTTCATTAGATAATTGAACCAGCTAATAATGAACTTATATTTACTTTTGTTTAGATATAACTGAAATGAAAATTGTTTTTTGATTTTAATTTGTTTACACGAGTTATTGATGAAGCCATGTTTCATCTTTGTTGGAGTATAATTTAGTTAAAGTTAATTCTGAGATAAAATATAATTGCATTTCTGATAGCAGGTCTCTTGAGATATGAAGTTAATTATTTCTGCACTTTCGCTTAATTTTAAAATATATTCTTTTTTTAAGTAAGAATTTAAATGTAAACCAGTAGGAAGCTTATTTGTCTTTTGTTGTGTAGCCAATGATATAATCAGATAATATGAGAGAGAAATTATTTTAATTGCGTCAGAAAAATTGATTTTTAGAAATTTTTTTTTTTTTTTATTTGTGATAATATATTTTTTTCAAAGTGATGTGGCACTTTAATTCAATGGTCAGCTCAAAATAAAAATAAATTTGAATATCATGTAGGAATTTTTTAATTACTATTTTTTTAAAAATAATTTTGTGATTAAAATTATACGGATTAAAAACCCGCTTTTCTAATAATTTTTTAACGCTTTTCTAAATTAATTACCTAAAATTATCTTTTTTCTAACAAAACCTTAAATATTTACATCATGTGTTCGATATTGGATATTGTAATAAATTAAAGAATGACAATGCTTATTTAAATTGATTGTTACAAACGATAGGAAAAGTATTTTTATTCAACATTTGTTTATGGAATTAATTTAAATTTAAAAAACATATTATATAGTATATTATTTGAAATTTATTAGATTATTTATAACATTTATATGGGATCACGAGAAAAATTAATTTAATAATAAGAAATGAAACTAAAAAAAATATTACAATTTTTTTAATGTTTTCCTAAATAATTACCTATTCATTTTCCTAAAATAATTACCTATTCATTTTCCTAAAAATTCACTTATACATTTACAACAGCATGTTTTGATACTATATATTTAATCAAATTTATGCATTGAATGTCAGTGCTTATTTAAATTGAATTTTACAATAACAGGAAAATATTTTTTTTTATTTTACAAAATTATTAAATTTAACCATAAGTAAAATTTTATTTTTTCCATAAATATTTTTTCGCAGATTCGTACATATAAAATATTAAATACTATATTTATTCGTTATTTCTACAGAATTAATGTACTTATATATTTTAAAGGAATTTATATCCAAGAAAATTGATATTTAATTTAAATTTTTGAAAAATCAAAATTGCAGTAAAAAAGTTATTTACTTCAATTTTGATTTTTTTTAAATTTAAATTAAATTATATGTAGTTCGTAGCTTTTATTATTTTATGAAATGAGAATCTTCAATTCAGAAAAACTTTATAAAGCACCAATATATTCTTAATCATAAGCTTTAAATATATTTTTTTTACACTTTTTATGGAGCAATTTTTTTCTTTAATTTTAAATTTCCGATATTGATAAATGTTTTATGTAAGACGATAATTATGAAAAAAATAAAATTAATGTAACCTTCAATTTGATTAATAATCATTTCAGTAAAGTATATTTATCATTATTGAAAATCGTTTTATTTTATTTATTTTCATGATTTTAGTACCAACAGAAAATACCAACGTTTATTTAAATATTTCAAACATAAATACCTTAATCAGTGAAAAAATCTTATTCCTAAATTAATATTCAAAAATATTCTATATTTTATTCGAATAAAAAATAACTTTTTCTGCAAACGAAAATGTTCTGCGGAAGTCAAAACAGATTCTCTTATCAGTTGATTATCAAATTATTATCACTACATTATAATTAAATTCATTCTACAACATCAAAAATAATAATATTTAATTTTAACAAAACCTTCTCACCTAATTAATTGAATTTTTAAAAAGCAATTTTTCCCTTTTCATCTCTTAATTGTATTCGATCTTTATTGCTGCCAACTTTTGCATCAGAAAAAAATTATACTTACAGAAAACGCTGCCAGGCCTTCATTAGATAATTGAACCAGCTAATAATGAACTTATGTTTACTTTTGTTTAGATATAACTGAAATGAAAATTGCTTTTGATTTAATTTGTTTACACGAATTATTGATGAAGGCATCGTTCATCTTTGTTCATCATCGTTCATCGTTCATCGTTCATCAGTTAAAGTTGATTCTAAGATAAAATATAATTGCATTTGTGATAGCAGGTCTCTTTTGAGTTATGAAGTTAAATATTTCTCCAATCTCGCTTAATTTTAAAATATATTCTTTTAAGTAAGAATTTAAATATATACCAGAATGTGATTGTTTGTCTTTTTGTTGTGTAGCTAATTATATAATTAGATAATATGAGCAAGAAATTATTTAAGTGTGTCAGAAAAAAATATTTCTCAGAAAAAAGTTTTCTTAACTTCCATCTTAATGACTTTTTTACAAAGATGTGACATCCTTAATTTAACCTTAGGTCAGAATAAAAATAAATAAATAAATTTTCGAACATCATGTGATGATTTTTAATTTCAATTTTATTTTTAAATAATAACGTAAGTTTAAATTTAGATGGATTAAAATGGAATAAATTTAGTAATAAAAAAAAAAAAAAAAAAAAGGAATTAAAAAAACTTCAATATTTCTAAGATAATTACATAAATATGATTTTATTTCTAATAATCAAGTTTTAAATTTACAACAATTTGTTTTGATATAAAACAAAAATATATTCCTAATCCTCAGCTTTAAATTTATTATACGCTGCTTTAAATTTATTATACGCTTTTTGTAGAAGACATTTTTCTTAATTTTAAATCGGCGATATTGATAAATGTTTTTCTAAGATTCTAAAAATTAAAAAAATTAAATTAATTTATTGTAACTTCTATTTAATTAATAATTATTTCAGTAAATCATATTAATCAGAATTGGAATCGATTTTTTTTTTTATGAATCAATATATTTTCCAGACTAAATATCTATAGAAAATGCATACTGTTGATTAATTATTTCAACATAAATATGTTAATCAAAAAAATCATTCATAAACTTTTTCAACAATCGAAAATGTTCTGCGGAAATCAAAAAAACGAACGATATTCTCTGTTATATAAAAATTCCAAAAACCGCATCCTTTATCAGTTGATTATCAAATTATTACCGCTGTATAATAGTTAAATTCATTCCATAACATCAAAAATAATAATCTTTCCTCTTAACATCACCTTCTCACCTAATTAATTGAATTTAAAAAGCAATTTTCCTTTTTCATCTGTTAATTGCATACGATCTTTATTGTTGCCAACTTTTGCACCAGAAAAATTATACTTACAAAAAACCTCGTCAGGCCTTCATTAGATAATTTAACCAGCTAATAATGAACTTATGTTTACTTTTTGTTTAGATATAACTGAAATGAAAAATTGTTTTTTGATTTAACTCGTTTACACGAATTATTGATGGAGTTCATCTTGTTGGAGTATAATTTGGTTAAAGCTGATTCTAAGATAAAATATAATTGCATTTTTGATAGCAGGTCTTTTTTGAGTTATGAAGTTAATTATTTCCGTTGGCTCGCTTTAATTTTAAAATATATTCTTTTTAAGTAAGGATTTAAATATAAACCAGTTGGCAACTGTTTGTTTTTTGTTGTGTAGCTAATGATATAATTAGATAATATCAGCAAGAAATTATTTTAATTGTGTCTGAAAAAAATTGACATTTATTAGAATTTTTTTTTTTTTTTTGTAACTGCCGTCCTAATGTTGTGTTTTCTTTTTGTTTTTTCTTTTTTTTCGAAAAGATGTGACACTCTTAATTCAATACTTGGAATAAAATATGAATAAATAATTCTCGAACATCATGTGATGATTTTTTAATTTCAATTTTATTTTTAAATAATTTTGTGATTAAATTTAGATGGATTAAAAAAACTTTTTAATAATAAAAAAAAAAAAAAAAAATCTTTACAATTTTTTTAATGTTTTCCTGAAGTAATTACCTAAAAAAAGGAATGTTTTTTTTCCAAACAATTTGCATATACATTTACAACAACAAGTTTTGATATTGTATATTAAAACAAATAAAATTGTAATTAAATTAAATTGCTTATTTAAATTGTTTTTATAATGACAGGAAAAGTATTTTTATTTAACATTTGTTTTATGCAATTAAGAAGAGCATATTATATAATCTATTATTTGAAATTTATTACCTAAAACATTTACTTGGATCAAAATGGAATAAATTTAATAAAAAAAAATGAAAAAAAAAAATATTTTCCTAAAATATAATTACCAAATTAAAGGAATCTTTTTTTTATCAACATTTGTGATAGGCAATTAATTTTAATTAAAAAAACATATAACAAATTTTACATATTATATTATATAACATTAATAATACTTATTCGGTATATTAATAATGCTTCATTATAACATTAATTCTTATTTAAACTGATTGTTACAACGATAGGTAAATTTTTTTTTTTCATCGTCATTTGTTTTATGCAATTAATTTTAATTTGAAAAACATATTATATAATATATTATTTAATATTTATTATATTATTTAAATCATTTATATGGATTAAAATGGAATAAATTTAATAATAACAAAAAGAAAAAAATCTTAAATAAACTTTAATGTTTTTCAGCATAATTATCTAAAAAGGATCTTTTATTTCTAAAACACAGCTTATACAATTACAACAACACGTTTTGATTTTATGTATAGAATGAAATTTATGAAATGCATCGCAGTGCTTAGTTAAATTATTTGTTACAACAGCATGAATTTTTTTTTTTTTTTTATTCAAAATTTGTTTTATGCAATTAATTTTAGTTTGAAAACATGTATTTGTAAATATGTTTTTTCTTTTTTTTTTCATATTTATGAATCGATTAATACATTTTGTGGAATTAATTCATTCTTAACAGAATTTTTTTATTTTCCTTTATAGAAAATACATTGCAAAATTGGTTTAAATATATTTAAATACATAATGTCACAGAAAATTAAATAAATGTATTACATAAATAGTTTTAAACAGAAAATTTATTATCATATAAGCATTTATCACTACATGAATAAAAGTCCATGAGTCCATATCTACACCTGTATTTTCTAGACTCATTCAAAAAAGAATAAAAAAAAATGGGAGAAAATCTAAAACTTTTCCAAGAATTTGCTACTGAAAATTCTGCAGCTATTTCTCCAAAACTGTCAGTCATTTTTGTTATTATTTTCAAACATCTCAGTACAGCAAGTACTGACAAATAAGATACAAACATGCTGTAGCAGTGAGATCATTAAATAATGTTTGAAATTCTTAGCTCAATTTCCAAGGCGTTTACGTTTTAGCAAACTATAAATGTCAACAACATCTGTAAAATCGGAGTGATAAACTCAACCCTTTCGAAACTTAAATTCCAAGTTTTTAAACAATTAATTTGATTCCAGTGGATTTTTTTCATCATTGAACATCAGTAGGACAAAAAATAATATGATACGAACAACTTCCAGGCTGGTGATGTCTGGGAGGAGAATGCCCACCACAAAACTTTTTGGAAGTAATTGATCCACAAATAAGTTTCGTATGGGAGGAAACTTTAGAAAACTCCATCCACGTAACCTAACTATCGTTGCAAAACGCTTTACTGGCGTTGTCAGAATCAAGTCTACCCATTTCTGAAAGCAGTTATTGCAATATATGCAACTACTACTACATCACACCACTATGCCTAGAGCTGAGTTGCCCATATACAGTTTGGGAGAAGTGTGACTAGGCTCTGTGACGCTCAACGGCCAGATTAGACCAGGACCTACGGCTTAAAGTGGAATCCAAACCACTACAAACATTAATGACACCGAAGGGATTCGAACCCGACACCTGCGGTACGAAGAGACAGACCGCTAATCATTTCGTCATTAGTCCTAATATATGCCACCAGCAGACTCGAGCATGTGTCCTCTTGATCACATTATCACTAAACTATGAATCAGACCCACAATAGAATTGCGCGCAGATAGAATGCCAAAGTACTGATGTTCGAATCCATGTATGTCATGAATTACAAGTACATTTCCCAACTACGAGGAGACACAGTAACAAATATGATAGCCTAAATAAGTGCCTCCACTATTAGCCAGGTTCCCTGGCACTTTAATGTGATTTGCAAATGTGGGACAATTGCCCTTTAAAGTCCACTCCAAAAATTAATTTTCATATTTCTCCACGCAAATAATTCAAATGTATAAATGTTACAATAGATCCCAGTTAAAAAATAAAAACTGACATAATCTAAAAATGGTATCTGAGCATAAAAAACATTGCAATTGTTGCAAAAATTGTACTAATTTTTTGACAATATGTTAAATAGCTAAGCGTGAAGACATTATTTTTGCATTATTTTTAGGGATGTTATTTTCATTACAAAATAATTAATGCAGACAATGATGGGTTCATATGTGAAGAAATATTCCAAAATATTGAATTTAACAACATACTAGCGAATAATACACGACGCCAAAAATAATACTGACAAAAATTTAAAACAGTTTTGATTTCCATAAACATGAAAATAGAATTTCTTACATACTGCCTTTTCTAAGTATAAGAAATAAGTTTGAACATAATGAATAAATAAAAATAATTGATGAATGTATATTGAATGATATTCAGTAATCAGATATGAAAACCATAATAATAAACAATCTTAATTGATATTAAAATCTATGATCACAAGCAACAGAATCACCATTAACTAAAGATGCGGCAAAAAAAAAAAAAGGTTTTGAACTTATAAAAAGGTAAGCAATTAATATTACCTTCTTATTAATGTCGAAATATGAATAATTTCGATAAAAAAAAACTGTAAAAGGGGGAACCAAAGATAATAATTATAATCGTATGAGCCGATATATCCATAAAATTTAGAATTTATTGTAAAAATAAAATGGATAACAGCATTCTTAAAATAAATAAATAAAATAAAATAAACTACAGAATTTTCCAAACGATTTTCTTCTTTGAAAAATATAATTTTCACTTTGAAATAAAATTGTCTTTGCTTTCACCAGACGATCTTTTTTTTAAAAACAATTTGTTATTAATTTTTCTTGGGAATTAATTTGAACTAATTAAATGAATTTAATGAAAATAATTACTCATTAATTAAATGACACACATAATTTTAATAAATACTAAAATCATTTTTTCAATTAATTTGCAAGTAAATTTTGTGTTTAAAATAGCTAGTGAAAATAGTTAAAATAAATTTGGAAAAAAAGATTCAGTCAAAATGTTTAATATTGAAAGCGGTCAAGGACGTCAAAACCTTTGTTCCCGAAACCAATATCATAGAGTTTGTGGTAATAAAAAAAATTACATTAAAATACGTTTTAAACCTGAATAAGAATTCGACGTCATTTCCGGACCAGAAATGGAATATTCAACAAAAAATTATATTAAAAATCGGTTGTTGGCTTTCTGATAGTAAAAAAAAAAAAAAAAAAGACTTTTAAAAGTTAAAAATTACATAATATAAAATTTCCAATAATACTTTTTTTTTCTCTAGATTTTTACCCAAACAATATATAAAGCAGCAATAAATTCAAATTAATTGTACCTTTTAAAAGCTGCAGCTTGTAAATATTAGGAACTAAAAGACATACTTTTTATATAGATATAAAAATAAATAGAAACATTCCTTCTGTAGAATCATATTTCTTGTTCATTTTGAGCCATTCGCACCATTTTACAGTTTATTTATTTGTGTCTTAAAAAGCGCGAAAAAATATAATTCAATTCCCACCTCCACTTCTAAAAACTTAGCAATTTCTTCAAACTACACCGTTACTTACTTTCCCTCATTATTCTATTCGATGAGCAAACTTCCTGGTTGCAACAAAAACCAGACGGTAATAATATGGATGTCTCTGTAACAGCAGGGTCATTAAATATTGTTGAAACTCTTAACCTCAATTTTTCATTGCCGACAACAGTCCTTCCATTTCGCAAATCATAAAAATGTCGGAACAGCAAGTTGTCATTCAAAACTGCATTTGTAAACCCAGAAAAGGCAAATTTACGACTTTCGAAACTTGCACTGCTATCTCTTCCGGATTCGCCATTAAAAACTCGAAACAAGGTTGTTTGTTGAGTACTAAAGTTTATATTACCTTTAGTCACAAAATGTTCTGTTTTTTTCTTTTTTAACTTCTGGGCTTGGCTTTTCGTTGGCATTTTAAAGTTTGGTCGTAAACACTTCGTAAAGATATTTTAAATCGCTTCTCATTTTTCGAAACTGTTGTGTATATGATATATGTAGTTGACTACGTTTGTGCTAAAAATTAAAGTACTTTATTTTTAAGTACGCAGGTGTTATAAAACACTTAAATTGAGGATAATGGTTTTTGTTTTTTTCGTGTAATTTTTGACTGGGAAATGCCATAACATCCGTTCATAATTATTTTTTTATTGTTTCGCACGAAATATGGAACAATGAAGTCCATTTGTTTTATAAAATTAAAATGGCCAAATTGGCAAATTAGGGACTGCTGGCATTTGGCGACTTGATATAAAGTAAACTGAGTTATAAAGTCAAATGTGGTAGAGGGTTTCTCTTGTACTATTTTGGATTTCTTATACTTATTTTGTTATTCGACAATATGTGAAAACCATAAAATCCAATTATTTTATAAAATGAAATTATCGAATAGAGCAAAAATAGGGGCTTACAGTATTTGGCGACTTTGTGGCGTGAAATGTGGGGATAAGTAATCCAAATATAGCATGGGTTCTTCTTTCATCCAGTTACGTGGCACACTTTGGCTAGATAATTTTGATGCCAAATACCAAAGGCTCCCTATTCTGTGATTTTACCAATGCAATTTATAATGCCAAAAAGAAACCTCTTATTTCAATTTTTTATTGCGACAACAATTCCATTTTTTAACAAATCATAAATGTCGGAACAGCAAGTTGTCAATCAAAAACCGCATTTGTAAACTCAGAAAGGCAAATACGACTTTCGTGAAACGCCTCAGACCGTTACTTCCCTCTCCGATTTACATTAAAAACCAAACTATAGCTGTTTGCTGAGCGAAAGCGCCAAAGCTTCAAGAGAAGAGTTACCTTAGTCTCGTGTGGTAATGTCTTTGTTTCGTTTTTTTTTCTTCAGCTTCTGGGCTTGGATATTCAAGCTGAATTTGCTGGTCTAAAACCAAAAGATATTATATGGAGATCACCCTCTTGGCTGCTCATAGTTTATGCTAAAGCAATTGTAATTAAAAATAAAGTTCGCATAAAAGGCAAAACAATTTAAAAATGAAGGCTGTATGTGAATAAGCCCTTGTGCACTGAGACTGAATTCATGTATTGAAAGCAATATGAAACT